>JZKD02S0220442.1:0-16039 GCA_000966675.3 Picea glauca | reverse complement strand
TTTATGGTTGCATCTCTGATATATTTCTATTATATTACTGGATATACGCGATATCTCTGTGCATTTCTTTATTATATCTCCGCTCTCATTTCGTGCCGAAAATAATCCGGATCAGCGCAGATCTCCTGTCCTCTAGGAAGTTGATCTGAAGGCTTTGTTCATGTAAGAAGATTGAAGAAATCTAATAAAGAAGATGAAGAGTTGGTGGACGTAGCCCCAGGGTAGGGTTGAACCACGTACATCCTGTGTTTTGAATGCTTTGTGTGATGTGTTGATGTGTTTATGTATTTATTTGCTTAGTTCTTTGATATAGATGAATGATAGGTAGATTTGTTGTTGCTTTGTTCTTAATAGTGAGAGTAAATGTTGGATCTAACCTGTGTGAATGTGCTTAGTGCTTGAATCTGCTAGATCTAATCTGTTTCATCATGCTAAGTGTTGTTAGATGCTAGATTTGGTTGAGTACTGTGATGCTTTGTAATTAGGGTTTTACCTGTGAAGTAGATATTGGTTAAACATTGATGAACTATATTTCTAAGTGCTTTGTCAAGGTGTTACAATCACAAATCTGTGTCCCAGCTAAGGTTGCAGACACTGGAGTCCTACAACCACCCCTGCCTCTACCTCGGGTGAGACTTCATCTACTTCATAGGTGTTGCCGAAAGGGCCGGTAGTTAGGGTTTTGTTGGTGCATTGTTGTAGCGTTGAACCCTGGGTCTGCCCCTATGCCAACAAATGGTTCCGTTGCCGGCACCTGAAACTGTGATTGCTGGGAACTGAGGAAAAACAAGCTTTGTGCGAAGATATGACATGAAATTGTGAAAGCTCTATGCATAGATCTGTTTCCCTAGTGCACAGTATTTCTACTCGATCTGTGAAGCTCTGTGCTAAGAAAATAATTCCGATCTGAAGAAAAGAGTTAATATCTGTAAGCTTTGTGCTTTGTTAAAGGTAAGATAAGTGGAAATTTTTGTTTCAAAAGTATGGATCTGGGTACGTTTGATAAAAATTTTCCTATCTTGAAAAGTAGGGCACAGCTAGATGAAAGAAGATTTGATATGAATAGTTCTGATAGAAATAGTGAAAGATATGGTATACCTATACATACAAAGAATGTTTGGACTAACAAATGGATGCAGGATCCTAGAAAGAATTTTTTGCAGGTTAACTACTATGATTCTAGTGCACAATATGGGAAAGGTTGGGGATCATTTAAGAGAAAGAGAGGATTGACCCTTTGTTGCAGTTGCAGAAGAATGGGACATCTTGCTAAGGAATGCCCCGGTAGAATATCTAGTTGTCTTTGTTGTAAAGGCATGGACCATGAAGTTTTAGATTTCCCTAGAATGCTTGCCAAGCTTGAAAGAATGAATATGGAACAAGTAGACCCTGAGAGAGGTCAAGAAACTGAGACTTTGGCAGAACCTCGGAAGGAATCAGAGACTATACTATTACAAATGAGAGAAACCCTAAATGACCACCGAGATACTAATCTATCAGAGATATTAAAAGAGAAAGAGAAAATAGAAGTAAGAATAGGAAACTTCGACTTTGACTGTAATCTAGATGAAGAAACATAGGTGAATGTCATGACAGAAAGAACTTGGGAATCTATAGGAAATCCTTCTATGATTCCTTCATTGGGAGGAATAGGATTATTTAGAGGAAAACCGATAACCCTGTGTGGAAGACTTACCTAGATATCTATGAGTGCTCATGGAAATTCAACAAAAGAATATTTTGAGGTTGTTAAATTTATTGAGAACAACGCTCCATTTACTATGTTACTAGGAAAACCTTGGATTGAAAAGGATCAAGCTAGAAGGAAAGAAGAACAAGTCTTAGAGAAGAAGAAGCAAGAATTAAAAGATTTCATGACTAGGAGGATCGCACAGTTGATTGAAGAACAGGAGAACAAATCGAAGTTATTTAGGACCAGAGACTTGGATGTTGAAGTTGAAGGGACACACAAGGACTTGAGACACCTATCTATACAGGAGATTACAACATCTACCCCAACTAGAGAAGAAGTATTACCCATGCACACTATGAAGGAATATCAACAGTGTGAAATTACTATGCCAAAAGAAGACAAGAATCATAATGGAAAGAGGAATAACGAGATGAATATCACCAGGAAAAAGGCTCGAAATCTCAGCAAGAAGAGAGTAAAGATCGAAAAGTTACAGAAGGTTCCAGAGGGAACTTCGCAAAGGGAAAATTCGTAAAACTGGAACTTCGCCAGGAGATCAAAACAGCGTCACATGGCACTTCGCCAGGATGAAGCAATATAGTCATTGGAAATAGTATAACCGTTAGACCGACAACACGAATGGTTAGAATGACATTTATGGTCAAAAAGATCACCATCAGACTATTGGGACTGTGCCAGAATGGGAAGAACTAAGTTAATGAAGGCTTCTCACCCATTTGAGAGATCCGTTACCTAGTTGCCTACTTATTCCATCGATTGTTTCACCGAGAACACTTTTGTGAATTGTATCAGAGAAAACTCATTTCTACTGCATTGTGATTAGTAAGATCGACATCAGTTCTATTTTTTTGTGCATTCATTCATCCATATGATCTAAGCATGTATGTCGGACGAGCTCAGCGGCGCGAAGAAAATCGTCAAAGAAGTTCTCATCCATCTCATGGATGAGAAATTAATGTCTACAAGTATTCAAGCGTCATCGATGAGGGGAGTGCAATCCTCTCCATTGACCACTCACGAATCCGGGCCATTATGAGTCGTCATAAAAAAGAGAACCAAGCACAGAGATGACCTAAAAAATGTGAAGATGATACCGACCATACTGCATGACTACATCCTGCCTCTAGTTAGCGTGGTGAGTCGTGATAGTGTTCCAAGAAGTTCTGAGTACACCATGGTTGTTGTGTACCTCTCGAAGGGGATACACACAATTTGAGTGCAACAGGACAAGATCGTAGCATTGAAGTTCAGTGACTTCAACCTAGGATACCACAAGAACCATAGTATGCTCGCCCTGTATAAATACTTGACCAGGATGAAGGGGAAGAACTCAAAAATAATCCCCTAGCCATGGACGATGAACCTCGTGCAGTCCAACCTATTGAACATAATGAAAATCCCACACTTTGGAAGGAACCAAGAATTTAATGCCTCTGTCAAGCTCCTACTTTCATGTTACCATGGCGGCTACTTATGGCTAGACCATCATATCACAGTCGATCTGATGTTTATCCATAGGATCACCAAATTGAGTATGCAAGGACCTGACCCACAGGATTTCTATCCAGGGAAAACCACAGATCGTGTGTTAGCACAGAAGATCAAGGATACCTACGGCGATGTTGAGAAGGGGACGCGAGGATACAAGGTAGCCTCCATATAGAATGGTGTAGTGTGCCTAGCATGTCAGTTAATTGTAGGGATGCTAGTAAGAAAGAACAGACCCATGCAGGTCACGGGATTTGCCATTGGCCTCAAGGGGAAATGTGTAGAAGGCTTACAGATGAACTGGGTGATGTACCTAGTTAATCAGCTAGAATTATACTATCGTGAATCATAGTATCAAGGATATGAGTTCCACTCTAGCTGGCTCCTGATCCTCATCATGTTTGTTTCTTGGGAGATACCAGAAGGTGTGACCTTCCCGGACATTGAACCATTCGAGCCGTTCGCTGCGAATTTCACAACACTCTAGTACTCGAGCGACATGGGAAAACAGTGGTAGTCAAACACATTTTTTCACACATACTATCTCTAGCTGAAGAGATACAATGAAGATGAACCTCGCATGACACCGAACACCCTAAAGCGCTTCCATCCCCTCATGAATTTTTGCGCAGATCAGAACTTCATCTATATTACTGCGTGATCAAATGAACATAAGGAGGAGCTTCGATCATACTACAAGCTCACGGAAGAGGACCTCAAGGAGATCACCAAGGACCCGTCAGTAGACCTCCTTATCCTCGTTGACCCTATAGAGATGTTTGACCCCAAAACTAAAAGATTGAAAGCCGCTCACAAGGAACATGACACACCCGAACCTAGTAGAAGGAAGAATACCGAAGAAGTCCAAGATTTAAGCAGCACATCAAAGAAGACTGCTCCAGTATCACCTGACCGAGGGGGTAATGACAAAGTAGAAGAAATAAATGGAAAAGAAGATGAGAAGAAGCAAGATGAAGTAACACTGCCTAGAGATGAGGCTGGTACCTTGAAGAAGAGAAAGGTTTTTCCCAAGGAACCCTCTTCCCGGAAGAAATCAAGAGCCACTTTGACCAAGATACAGACTATTCTCACTGTCAATGATTTTGACTTCATCATCGTAGTTGTAAATGAAGCCTCGCAGAAAATCTTGCAGAAACAAGAAGCCAAGCAGGAGGATATGTATGAGAGAATTGAGGTTGAACTCAGAGTGGTATAGTAGGCCCTTTATTCCAGTCACGCAGTGTCCACTGCGCCCTTGCCATCGGGAGAATCAGAGTTGGGAAATGATCCAACCCAACTCCATCGACTAGATGATGCGACCGAAGCTTGCCTTTGTTGTGCACAAGAAGAAATGGAACAAGCCACCCAGGACTTGAATCAAGTGCAAGAAGTAATAGTAGAACAACGTCGATTTGCAGAGTAGGAGAAGGTTTCCCTCTAGACAAAATTTGAAGAGGAGAAAGCACAGATTCAGCAGGAAAAAGAACAGTTGCTCGCAGAGCAACTCGAAGTGAAAGAAGCAGTCAATAGAGCACTTCGTTCTATGATAGGCTTAGAGACAAAGGGAGAAGACTAATTCATGCATCAAGTAGACCACCTCGTAGAAGCTATCTAGTAGCTATAGCAAAGAATAGCAGACTTAGAGCTTCGCACATTGCCTGACACCCCGCAGGATGTGAGAGATCAAAGGGAAGAAACCACTTGAGGCACAGTTGAAAGAATCAAGGGCCTCACCTTGGAATGTAAACAATTGAGTGATCACAATGCCTAGACGTATGAGCGACTCACTGAGAATCCAGAACTAAAGACACTGGAGTCACAATTCCAAGAGGCAAAGTATCAAGTAGAAACAATGCAGGCACAGTTGAAGCCCTTGTCAACTGTTGAAAGAATGAATTGATCCCAAGAGCAGCGCATTACTCAATAGCAGGTCCACTCCATTCAGAGAAAACTCATGGAATTGACTCAGAGGCTCCAACCTATACAGGATGAGGCTTGCCAACTGTTCATAGAAATCGAAGGCTGAGGAGAAGAACTACAACAAGTCATCACTACAGCAGAATAGAGCCTAGAGGGACCTGTCAATGAATTTGTTATCGAAGAGTTCACCAAACAAGAGGTCATGGCACAGCAACTAGATGAAGCAGCTCTAGCCAAGCTCAAGGATTTTGAGGCATAATTATCTAGATCAGAGTGACTCGGGACGAGTCACAAGTGAGTGTTGGGGGCCTGTTGGAACTTGACCAAGTTTTGAGGACCCTTGGTTGTGTTTGACCTATTTTTGGGACTTCGACAGGCTATCGAAGGCGAAGCACAAGACAAAGAGGAGATCGCGGGATATCGACCCCCTTTTAGGAATTTTTTGGATTTGGGACTATGTAACGAGTAAGGGAATGTTGGCCCATGGGTTTACCCATGTTTAGGCCTGATTTTGTAATGTATAAATAGAAAGCTAGGCGATGTAGGAAATATTTCGATCTATGTGATCGAAGAGTTGTAAGTTGTGCTAAGTGCAAGTAATAGTTGTAATTGTTTTGTGCATATTGTGTGAGACTTGCAGAGCTAAGTGAAAGTGATTGTAAGAGACTATGGAAGGCTTTGTGATATAACTCAAGGAAGGGAGGATCTAGCGAAGAGTGTGTAGATCTCATGTCCTCTGCAAAGTTGATCTGAAGGCTCTGTGCATCTAAGAAGATTGAATAAAGATAATAAAAAGACAAAGAGTTGGTGGACGTAGCCCTAGGGTGGGAGTGAACCACGTACATCTTGTGTTGTGAATTCTTTGTGTGATGTGTTGATGTGTTTATGTATTTACTTTCTTAGTGCTTTGATATAGTTGAATGATAGGTAGATTTGTTGTTGCTTTGTGCTTAATAGTGAGAGTAAATGTTGGATCTGACCTGTGTGAATGTTCTTAGTGCTTGAATATGCTAGATCCGATCAGTTTCATCATGCTAAGTGTTGTTAGATGCTAGATATGGTTGAGTATTGCGATGCTCTGTAATTAGGATTTTATCTGCGAAGTAGATACCGGTTAAACATTGATGAACTATATTTCTAAGTGCTTTGTCAAGGTGTTACAATCACATATATGTGTCCCAGCTAAGGTTGCAGACACTAGAGTCCTGCAACCACCCCTGCCTCTACCTTGGGTGATACTTCATCTTCTTCGGAGGTGTTGCCGAAAAGGCCAGTAGTTAGGGTTTTGTTGGTGTGTTGTTGTAGCGTTGAACCCTAGGTCTACCCCTGTGCCAACATATCCTTAGTCTCAACAATTAGATGAGACGTGTCCCTCCAAACCAATGGATGAGATCAATTTTTCCTTTTGGGCTTCAGGAGTTTCAGTTCTCAAATTCCGCTTGCTCCCAGAGCATTTCATCCAGAGTCCACTATCCAACGATGTGTGTCCCCCTCGAATCAACAGTCCTCATTCACTTCGAGACTTCAACACTTCGACAATCTCAAACCTTTCTCCTTCATGTTTTCCCATAGAAGTTTCACCTGGAGTTCACGATCCGTTGACACGTATCCTTCTACATAATCAATGATCGAGAATACACCCGAAATGATCTTTAGATCGCACGACTCGTATCCACTGTAGGTCTTCAAAATTTGGGACTTCGGGTCTTTGGTTGAGTACTGGTGGTAAAACTCCCAGAGTGACGTAACTTTTGCGTCACTCGATGATGTGTCACGAGCCGAGCATCTGCCACATGTCCTTGTTGACGTAGTCTGCAACTTATCCTTGCTGAAGTAGTCTGCCACATGTCCTTGAGGATGAGATTTGATGGCGTAATATGATGATGTATATTTCCCTGATCTAACAGTCATTTTCTGATCTCTAGATCCAATGGTTGATGGAACTTTGCATTCCGGGGATTTCAAATCTCAAACTTTCATGAGGGTAAACACCTCTCATCTCTATATCCAAAGTGAATTTTTTTCGTTTGATCAGGATCTTGGATCGATGGATCGATATTTCTATGATGCAAATTTGCTAGCTTATCATGTCCTTCCACTCGAAATTGATCTAATGGTTGTGGTTTACTTTGGCTCTTTGACTCTCCAGACTTTGGGTTTTTCAAGTCTCAAACTGAAAAATCCTCGAAGTGATTTTCTCCAAAGTTGAGGATCGTGTGCCACCTGTCAGTCTTGATGATGGAAGGTCCCCATTTACTTCGGGACTTCGGGACTTTGACAAGTCTTCTCTCCTACACTCATCAAAGGCTTAACCTTCTTTCATTTATTTATGGATCCAATGACTGTTGACCCTCGGTACTTAGATCCAATGGATCAAATTTGTACGTCTCCTCTACGCTCCCTCTAGTCACTGGACTTTGATATAACGATCATCGGGTATTCAAGATTGGTGATGCTTCTTCACCTGAGCTTACCTTTGATCCTTCTGCGAGCCATGACCTTTGATCCTTCTACAAGCCCTGATGTATGGGATCTCGTCTGCGCATCTCAGAATGCTATCTCTCCTGAGCTTTGATCTTTGCATATTGTTTTCTTCTTCACTTGATCTTATGTTGTTCCTTTTTTTCCATCGTTTCACACTTTGATCTTGCCATCAATTACAAGCACACTCTGCATGTAATCATGCCATCGTCGTTGTTGTTCTTTCCATCAATGACAAGCATACTCTTCCTGTAAACATGTCAACAATCTCCCCCTTTGGCATTGATGGCAACCCTGAAGGACTGCACTGTTCTACTTAGATTTCCAACTGTAGCATCTAGAAGACACCTTTTCTCCCCCTTTTACATCAATGTCAAAGAAAATATGCTCCCCCTGATTTGTTGTAGTACTTTTTCGTAGGTATTAGACATTCAACCAATACATACTCCCCATGACAAGATGGATCCTCTTAGTTGAGTTTTGCAGAGTATTTGTATCTAACTCATAGTCTTCTCCTTTTGATTCTTGGACCTATTCATCTTCAGCTTCAGTTTTGTCCTCTATAGCAGACTCAATATTTCTCACCTCTCTTACTAGTACTCCTTCATCAACCTTTTATTGTCATAACTGAATGACTCCCCATGTCACTCTTATTCTGTTATTCTATTACATCACTTTCATTTTTCTTCCATGATGCCTACAATCCAAGACTTTTATGACCATATGCATCACAAGAAAAAAACCATTACAAACACTCTAAGACTTTCTTTCCCTTTTTACAAATGAAGGACCTATGTTAGACTTCTTAGGAGTACTGATTTCTTCCTTGTATCCAAGACCAGATTTCTCATTTGGTGATCTCTGACTATCCAAGATCTCATCAGGGTCATGGAGTTGTTCAGGAACTTGATTTGGGTGTTTGACTTATCAACCTTCACAACTTCTGCTTCAGGCTTATGACATGATTATTCTTCTACTTCTTCTTTTCTTGCATGGGAGGATTTAATATCAACATCATTAACTCTCCTTATGCCTTTAGCCACCACTTGTCCTAAGTTTACATTTTTCACCTTACGATCTTTGGACATGAACACCTCCTCACAACCTCTGTCACACATTTGACTTGTACTGAGAAAGTTATGTTTTTGACCATCTACAAGAAGAACATCCTGAGAATTTCCTTTGCCATTACTCAAACTCGCCATCCCTTTACCCTTGACTTTACTTGGTTCATTTTCACATCGCCACTACGGAAAAATAAAAATTTCTCCTTTTCTCGAGGGACAAAATCCTTGAATTCCTACGAGAGCCTAGCACAGGCTAGCTCTTCCCTTATCCTCCTCCATGTGATCATTGGCTATGACCACAGGCCTTACCAAAAAGGCACTTTTGGCTTTCACGTTTCAGGATTTCTGTGTGCGAGCTCTCCCTGTCCTTTGAAATGCCAAAACATGAAATGGGGTTAACAAGCTCCTTGGCTCCCCTTTTTCCTACTCCATGTGACCACCTTCATGACCACGCACTAAAACCAAATGGCACTACCAAAACTCGGCTTTCGAGATTCCTATGTACGAGCTCTCCCCGGCTCCCTGTCCTTTGAAATGTTGAAACCTGAAATGGGGCTAAGATTCTTGGCTCCTTCCCTTAGGCCTTCTCCATGTGACCCTGTCATGTGGCCTAAGGATACTCCTCTGAGTGCTTTGGATTTTTTGATTCAGGGAATCATGATGCAGTGCTTTCGCCTTTCCCTTTCAAATCCCTAAAACCCAAAAGCCCGGTACCATTTGCATATACGGTCCAGATCTTCAACTTGATCAAAGATCCGGATTAAATCCCAGCATTCTACCTTTTAGGATTCTGGCAGGGTCTTCACTCCTACTTATATGAAGGTTAAACCTTGCACACCTTCTCTCGGATCTGACGGCTATCAGTCCTCTGTGATAGATCTAATGGCCTAGATACTTCACAAATCAATGGCCAGGATTTTATCAATGATCTCATTTCACTATCCTGGGGGAGCCTTCACTCTCATTTCCCCAATAACAAAATGCCAGAATGATCCCATGGCATAAAGTGTTAATTTATGTGCTACTCTTGCAGATATGACGCTTGTCATCTCTCGGCACTAGATCTGACGAATCTGACTAAATCTCTTCTGTGCTTTCCTCTGAGTGTCTGGATGTGGCTTCGGCGGTCCAGATCCTTTCTTTGCAACTGATCTAATAATTTCCGACATTCCTCATGGATCATGGGATCTATGTTCCTGATTTCTTCACTACTTGTGAAGGCTGAAGGGATCGAGGCATTAATGTCTGTGCTCCTCCTCTAGATCCATTGGTCCTGACAGACCTAGGATACTCCCGAAAGGATCTCATTCGTTTGTCTATCAAATGAAAGGGTGTTCTCTTTTGATAATTGGACTCTCTATCCTTCCTGATCTTTTTCAATTAAGAAGGATTTAAGAGCATTACGCTCTTTCTCCTGGACTTGACACCTAGAGGGATCTTCAACACAACTATTGCGCTCATTTATCAAGTCTAGAACTTAAGTGGTTATGGGGTTATGTTTGACTTATCGGGAGCCTGTGCATGTCTACACTACCTCTCTTGAGCTTAAAAAACTCTGTCCTCCAAGGGACTCAGATGACTAAAAGAGTAAACCCACGTACATAAGACTACGCCTAAGGTCGATGAACTCACAGTTCATGGCTCTAGCTTAAGCTGCCACAGGACACAAGCATTTACGAATACCAATCCTGTCCTCTCCATATAATTTCTTACTTGCCTAATTATGCAACCAAGAAGATAAAGGAGGGATGCAATATATCCCTTAAGAAAATCATGCACATTCCTAAAACAATTCACAGTATAACCAAATCATACACAGTTATAGCTAAATTACGCAGGGCAGAAGATCGCTTATCTATTACAGGTTGCCACCAACCAACCGACTATGGGTGTATGTCCTTCCACCAGACCATAGGCTCAGAGGCATTCAATATTAGCACTCTGTCCACCCCCGTGCCAAGCCATGATATCACCAGGGATTTCTTCGCAGTTCTCAAGAATTCTTTCTATGTTTCAGCTTCTGCTCGGGTTATGTTCTCTGCACACTTTCAGAGGTTTCCCTCTATGTTATGGCCTCGGCGAGTTTTAATCAGATTCTCATCCAGCATCAAGCTCACGACCTTTTGATCGTGCTCTCCAGGAGAGCTCCACGCATCTCCCTTACAAGCTTGTGCTCTTGTCTAGTATCCCTCTTACCTTAGAAGGTTTGTCGACCTATCATGTTCCTTCTGTCAAAAGGAAGCTCAAGTTTGCAGTTCTTTGTGGTACTTTGGGCTGACATCCCATGTCTCCATTCATGGGGGTGGTTGATTTTTCAACCACCAATTCTTTCTTCATTAACTGATTTCTCTCCTCTAGGCATATCATGGCTAGTACTTTCAAGGCTCACCCCCACAGTTAGTTATTGGCAACTCAAACAATAATACATTTACATTGTTCTCGTGCATTAGCATGGTAATTCCTATTTTATGATTAATTACAAATTGGGGGAAACAGTGTGTTACAATTCCCTCCCCCTTAAAGGAACATCGTCCTCGGTGTTCTTTCTCAAAAAAACATGGCATGCCTTTCTAATTTGGCCACTTCAGAAGTCTTGAACTTCGTCCTCGGTCAGGTCCTCTTTCAGGCTCTTAGTCTTCGTCACCTACCTTCAATAATTCTTGGACAAAAAGCACATTAATCACAATATTGTGCGAAAACATCTTACTGTTGTTCAAAATTCAAGAGGAAAATTCATAATCCGGCACAATACTTATCTGTGCAGTTTGTGGATTTTTATCCACATGGTTATTTCGTTACCCAGGCTCATCGCTTTCCTTAACATACTCATTGGGTGCATGATTCCAATTCAATAGTTCACATGAGCTATCATGTTTTCATCTTCCTTGCGGTCACTCACCCTCCAGGCCTAGGCTCAGGCAACATCCCCTTCACTGCTATGATGTCCCTCAGGCGATCCATCTTACCTTGCCAAGGTTTTCTCGCATAAGAAGAACTACCCACCGTGTGCATGATCCCAATAGTTTACAAGAACTATTAAGGTCCCCTCTTCCTTGCGTACAATCACCCTCTAGGCCCAAGCTCATGCATTCCCTTCACTGCTATACAGTCCCTCGGGTGATCTATCTTTCCCTACCAAGGTTTTCTCGCACAGGAAGAATTTTAGAGACTCTATCGAGTCTTACAGTCGAGGCGTCCCTCAGAATTTCTCTGCTGAGGCATCCCTTCGGCTTGTGTTACCTCAACACAATAATTTTCAAGCAATCATGGCTTATCACGAGGTTTTCATGGCTCAGTAGTAGCCATGTTCATCAACTTCAGCTTTGACAGCCTTCATCTTTCATTTCTAGACAAATCTTTTCTTCTCACCTGTATCACAGGTATACAATATTCATGAGACATCATTATAAATTCTAACTTTCAGAATTTTATTGCAAATCTGTCACCTATAGATTTCCCATTCCACAATTTTTTTTCATATTTGTTCCGCACAAGAACTAGATTCATAATTATGGGACTTTCCTTCCCATAACGGTTTGGCTCAGTAGGCAATTGGCCTTCCTTATGGGCTTACAATGTTGCCATATCCAAGACCCCTTTGCTTCCTACACTTTCAACTTCAATCGGCCAAACAACCTCTTACCTTTTCCATGCATATACATTTTATTGCACCCTTACAACATCGTCACTACAATTTCAGAATTGTGCATAGTTAACAATTAAAATACTTTCTCAAAAAGGAAATACCATTCCTTGCAGTTTGGCTCAGCAGGCAATTGATCTTCCTTATGGACTTACAACACTGCCATATCCAAGACCCTTTCCTCCTTGCAATTTCATTCTTTACACAGCCAAACAAATTGTTAGTTTTGTGCACATTACCTTTTTTAGAATCAAGTATACTAACAGTCCAAGTCATTTCATCTATTCAAGGATATAAAGTGAAAGGATACATCATCCCTTACCTATGCATCATTCCAGCCTACCAAATTTTCAAAATGTAAATTCGTATATCAATTTATTTTAAGGAATGCGGCAACATTCGTGGCCACATCCATACCCAATGCACCCTTGCTTTGATTTCAAGTTTGTCACACTTTATGACAGGTACTTGGCCATGGTGTGTTGGAACTTAACTAACCTCTTCACCACATGGCCTATTCATTTTCATTCATTCTTACAGTAGGACCATGCTACCTGCTATAGGCCGATCACGACCCAGATCAATACACATGAAATTCAGAAGTTTCACCTGAATGCCTTTAAGCATTCTTCCTCCATTGATAACCAGTGTGCCACCGCTCATGGC
The DNA here is from genome assembly GCA_000966675.3 of Picea glauca. NCBI lineage: Eukaryota > Viridiplantae > Streptophyta > Pinopsida > Pinales > Pinaceae > Picea > Picea glauca. Next base: position 3,060 of record JZKD02S0220442.1, on the reverse strand, counting down.
CACCCAAATTTGTTTTCCTTCAACGTTTTCATAATGTGAGTAAAACCTTGGAAGGTTCTCCTTCCTCACTGAAAATTCCATTGTATGTGCTTTATGAAAACATGCATTTCCTTGAAGCAATTCCATGCAACGTGCTACCTATGAACACTTTTGTTTCCAATCATTCCTTGATTGGTCCATGTGTTCATGACAGATCAATTCATGAATTCTTCTAAGGGTTACAATCGGTCTTTACTACCAAAGGTTCACAACTCCATCACTCAGGTTCTTCTTCCTGAATCATACCTTACTTGGGTATCCAAGGCATACAACTGCCTCTCAAAGGTTCATACATAATACTAGACAAAAAAATATTTTAGAAGGGATTCTTACCAAATCCCTTCATACCTTGTGCCACATAGGCACAAATATCTTTATACCGGTTCTTCGTTGCTAGCACCCTCCTTCTGATTTTTACCTCATCAGCAGTGCTTTATGGGGACTTTTATAGCCATGTCAACAATCTTCCACCCGCAGCCTTCTCCTGATCATTCTCTGTTCGAAGTTGCCCATCATTGCGATCGTCTTCCTCAATAACTCCAATTCATTTCTATACACAGCATGCATCATCATAGCCACAATTACATTAGTCATAATATTAAACCAAATACATGTATCATAACATTTGAATTCATAAACATCTTCAAATGTTTCCACAAGTGCAACACAAACAAATTTTGATTGTATCTTCGGCAATACAATCCTTATTACTTATGGTGTCAGAACATTTACTTTTATTAGTAAATCAGTTTTCTCATTCAAGAGAAAACATAATTCTTAGCAAGGAAGAATTGAGGACTCTCCCCTTCTTCCAACTCTTCCTATACTGCCTAGGACTTTTCATCCCAGTTGAGTTATCTTTAAGGCCTTACTACCTTTTCTAAATCATGACTTCAACCAAGCCTAATCAGTTAAATGTACTCATTTATTCATTTAATCATACTCAGGGGGGGTTTACTTGCCTTTTATCAACTACACCAATATCTAAAACTACTCTTTTAATCCCACGGCTCCGTTAAATAATATAGGGTTCTTAGGGTGAGGAAAGTGTTCCCCCTTTTCTCCCACTGTACTTATGCAATCTACCTCTTATTGTGATCTTTCTGCTCTTTTTCTGAGTAGCCCTGGGTTAGACTCATCCTAACGCTTAGGATACATCAGCATGATTTAATAGAAAAAATATGTTTCCCATAATGAATCATGAACCTGTGCATCCTGCACATTACCATTTGGTTATCAGAATGGTCAATATTCATTTATTAGTCTTCTATTCGTTACATGATGGTTTTTTTTTTTTTTTTTTTTTTTTTTTTTTTTAAATCCAGGATTCTGGTGTATATATATAGGCTTGTGGTTCACTGCTTAATCCTCAGCAGTCATCAATGTTGTGACCTTGCTTTCCTGATAGAGTCTTCACACAGTTCCCCCATAGGGAACTCCTTTAACATGCAACTTCCTTATTGCATATCCATCACTATCTTTGATGGCCTCAAGCTTGAATTAGCTTCATCTTGTTAATAAGCATTCTTTAAGGGACATAGACATACATTTCTGACATGCATTCCAGATTATGCATCCACACATATTCTAGTTTTTTATAACTTATGTCCATGATGTACTTAGTTATACTCATAATCAAAAGCTTGTGTGCAATTTCCATAGGTATATTTCATAGCCTACATACATCTCTATTTTAAAATCAGTCAACTCATGATTATTTACAATCATTATCATGTGATCCTCAAAGGCATAAACATTTGCCTCTTATTATGACAACAGAGCATCCTTGCTCGTTTACTCTTTCATTTATTTGTACTGGATTTTCCTAGGGAGATGGAGTACATTCCCCTTAAGCTATCATTTAAGACAAAACTTTCACGATTCTTCATAACAGAGTTAACCATGCATCCATGGTATTCATTCAATCTTGGAAAAAGCAATACTTGCTTTATATTTCGCTCATCGGGAAAAAACCATATCGTGCCTATAACTATACTCTTACATCATACGTGTGCATTACTTGCATGTTTAATATCATTCATACCTTACTCGTATTAATATCAAGCTTCCTATTATGAAGCTTCACAATGCATTAAAATCATGCATATTCATCATACTAGCTCACACCTTCTCCTCATGCGACCACCGGTGGTGACCATGATCTAAACTAAAAGGCGCTTCACATTTCACAATTTCGGGATTTCATTTGCAAGGAACTCTGGTTCCTCGATCCCCGAAATCCAAAAACTCGAAAGACCGAGGCTAAGGTTTTCTCGGCTCTTTTATCCACATGACCCTTTGCTCGGAACCTGGGGTCAACTCCTAGACATGCGTCAGGATCCCATATTTCGGTGAATCCACGGACAACCCTCCACTGTTTCCCAAACTTCTGATCCACGAGGGTCTGGAAACTTGGATCCCACGGTCTAGATCTCTCTACCAATCAACGGTCCTGATCAAATCCCGGCTTTCCACCTTTTGGGATTCTGGCGGAGTCTTCACCTCCTAACTCCCAATTTTGAATCCCTAAAATCTATATGCATCATATCAAAGATCCACCGCCTGTCTCGATCCAATGGCTCAGGTTGGATGTCAGGATTTCATGACATGCGAGTTCTCAAAACTCTTCCCGTTGACTTCTAAACCTTCGACTCCTAAAGATCTGATTACATGGGTGTTGTTGGGGAAAAACACCCTACGGACTAGCGAATAGAGTTCAGACTTTGCATGCAGATATGACCGAATAGAAATTACTTTCTACCTTCATCCCTAGATTTAAATCCCCTTTTCTTAGTAAATGCATGGAAAGATCAACCTACCTCGTTACCGGTGTTTGATGTCGATCCTCCTTTGTGCTTGATTACTTGTTCTCAATACTCCTTCCAAAGCTGACCTGCATTCAAGACGAGCAACAACTATGCATGCATACTACTTATATACTAACAGGTTAGAAATCAAACATAAACTAATCAAACCATAAAAAGTTCATGAATTGGGATGGGAAAAGCATTCTCTTTATTA
>JZKD02S0220431.1:0-21812 GCA_000966675.3 Picea glauca | reverse complement strand
TAGGTGAAACCAGATATTGTTATCCTTCAAGAAACGATGGTTGATTGCGAGAAGGCTCACCATTTTTTCCTACAATGTTGTCTGAAATGGAACTGTGTTTCCACTGCTCCATCAGGTAGGTCTAGAGGGATTCTTTCGGGTTGGAATCCTGATAATGTTGATTTATGTGCATATGAAACCATAGAAGGGATACTACTGGAAGGCAAGGTAAAGGGATTTTCGCGCAGGATTAAATTGGTTAATTGTTATGCTCTATATAAGGATAGAGAGTCCTTTTGGAATCCTATTGTTGAAAATGGGTTGTTGGAAGAAGAAGGCCTGACTCTGGGAGGTGTTTTAAATTTCACTCTATCTCTTAGGGAGGTATGGGGAAATTTGGTGAGAATCAACCCTATGGTTGAATTTGTTTCAAATTTAATCTCTGATGCAGGTTTGCTTGACCTATAGCCTTGTCACATTTCTCCGACTTGGAGAAATGGGCATGCAGGATTGGCAGCCATTTCGAAAAGGATGGATAGATTCCTTGTGAATGAGAGGTTCCTGTGGGGTTTCAAAAGATTCAATTCATGATCCATTATCTTAGTTTTTTTCGGATCATTCCCTGATATGCCTACAGTTAGAAGAGAATGTTATTAAGATAGCTCCTCCATTCAAGTTTAACAACACCTGGCTCTCTGACTCAGATTTTAACTCTTTAATTCGGGAATCATGGCAATCTATGAACAACTAATGTGATCCCTCTCCTATGTATCTTCTTGGAGCAAAGTTAAAAAATTTAAAGCACATTGTTACCAAATGGAAGATAGGGAAAAAGAAAGTTATTTATGTCGAACTCAAGGATGTTGAACAGAGGATTTCCGAAGTTTTTGATAATTTTCCCTCAAAAAACTTCACTTCTTCAGATCTAGACTATCTGAGTTCCTTGAAGCAACATAAAGGAAAATTACTTGAAATTGAGGAGGCATCACTTTGAAGCCGAATAATCTGGTTGGATAAAAGCGATAAAAACACAAAGTTTTTTCATAATTATGCTTCCCAACGTAGAAGTCAGAATTCAATATGGGAAATCTCAGATGATGAAGGAGATGTTAAAACATCTTTATTGGAGATTAAGAAGACAACTTATAATTATTTCAGGTCATAGTAAAATGAAATTGGCTCAGAGGACACAATCAATCAATTAAAAGTGATCAAGGAGGTGCCTAGGTTTTTTTTCAAATGAGGAAAGTGACGAGATTGGAAGATTGGTGCCCTTAAAGGAAGTGGAAGATGTGGCTAGTAAAATGCTAAAAGAAAAACTCCCAGGTCCCGATGGGTGGACTCGAGAATTTTTACTCTCCTTCTTTGACATTATGGGAGAGGATTTAGTAAGGGCCATTGAGGAATCAAGGATTAAAGGCCAGGTCCCAGGGGCTTGGAATGCAACTTTTATAGCCCTCATTCCAAAAGTTAGTAAGCCAGAAGTTTTCAGTGATTTTCGCTCAATTGCTCTATGTAATTTTGTCTACAAAGTCATATCTAAGATCATTGCATCCATGATTAAGGACAAACTGGACTCATGTATCTCTAGTGAACAATTCAGTTTTCTTAAGGATAGACTAATTTATGATGCGATGGGGATCGCAAAAGAATGCATGCACACAGTTAAGGTAAAAAACGTAAGTTCTTTAATTCTTAAATTGGATTTAAAGAAGGATTATGACAAGGTGAGATGGAATTTTCTAAGGCTTATGTTGATTCAGATAGGCTTGAAATGGGAGGTCACTCAATGGATAATGGCACGTGTCACAAGTGCTATCATGGTTATTTTGATTAATGGAACCCCAACAAATTTCTTCAAATTCCATCGAGGGTTGAGGTAGGGATGCCCAAAGTCATCGCTTATGTTTCTTCTGATAGTTGAAAGCTTCACCAAACTTTTAAATAAAGCGATATTGGAAGGGAAATTCCAAGGTATTAAAGTGGCCATGGGAGCTATCATATCTCATCTGCTCTTCGTAGAAGATGTGTTCATTTTGGGTTTGGGGAAGATAGTAGACTGGTTATAATTCGAAGTTATTTTAAATAGTTTTTGCAAAGCCTCTGGAATGGAAGTTAATTGTTAGAAGTCATGTTTCCTGGCCCATAATACTAATCATATACTGGAGAATGGACTGAGGGAGGCTTTTAATATTCAGATCCATAGGTTAGAGGAAGGATTGAAATATTTAGATTTTTTTACCAAAGCAAATGCTTACAAGGCTTGTGATTGGAAATGGCTAATTCAAAAGGTGGAAAAGAATATTGGAAATTGGACTTTTCGTTGGCTTTCCTTAGGCGACAGGTTAGTATTGGCTAAATTTGTGCTTCAAAATCTTCCTGTATATTGGTTTAGTCTGGCTAAAGTCCCTTCCACTATCATAAATATAATTCAACTTATTATATCGAGTTTTATTTGGAGGGGAGAAAAAAATATCCGAGGTTCCATTTAGCCAGTTGGAAAAAGATAGTCAGACCAAAATCTATGGGGGGATGGGGTATCATAAATATTCATTGGTTTTTTGTAGCACTAGCGGCTAAGTCATGTTAGAGTAGTCTGGTTGGAAAAGGTTTATGGAGTACAGTTGTTAAAAAAAAATACTTTAAAGGGTATTGATGTGGTGTTGTGGTTGCGTAATGAAGCACATAGCTTCCCCAGTGCTTCTGATATTTGGAAAAACTATCTGCGAGCTATTCCTCTTATTAAAAAATGGATCACATGGTTGGTTGGAAGTGGTAAAAGGATCATGGTTGTCCTGGACCCTTATATAGGGGGATCCTCAAAGTATAGACTGTTAGATATGTTGATTGGCCATCTCTATGATTTAAATATTTTCACTAAAGCACAGATCACAACTCCATCTCAATTGGAGAACTTGAATCAAACATGGATTTCGTCTGCTAACCTGGGGATCTCGGGTGTTCTCGCGACAGAATGGTTAGATTATCATTATTCTTTGTGCAACAATGGCATATCACTGTCAGACTTAAATGATAAGATAGTGTGGTCCTGGAACCAAAAAGCTGGAGATGTTACTGCAAGCTCAGCCTATGGTGCGATGGTCTATCAATTCATAGAAACTATAGATGGTGGTATAAGGTAATTTGGAAAATTAAGGTTCTTGAAAAAATCATCATTTTCATGTGGTTGTGTTTGATAGATCATGTCCTCACAAGAGTAAATTTTAGGAAGCATGGGGGAATAGGGGCATCAGTATGCATTTTATGCTTGAAAAATGAGGAATAAACTAATCATCTATTTATCCATTGTGATTTCGCACAATATGTTTGGAAATTCATTCTGAAGATGAGGGTAATTGGGTCTTGGGACAGATCTTCTTTGCAGGAAAATCTGTTGGTTTGGTTTGTTTCTTTCCCACATTTGAGACGCTTTCCTTTTCTGATTCTATGGGGTATTTGGAAATATCGAAACAAAATTTTTTTTGAAGATAGGATAAGGAGTGATGACTATACAATCTCGCATATCCTTTTGGCTATCAATGAACATACAGTTAGCAATGAAGTTGACAGAATGGATTACATATTAAATTCAATCTTCTTTGGTAATACTTCTATAGGTTTTATGGGCCAACAACTGGGGGCTTATGTGGGATAGGTATTTTTATTAAACTCAATGTCTCACATGTTTATAAAGGATATTTTGTTGGTGGAAAAAGGGAATAACATCAAGGCATAAATCATGGGTCTTTGGGGGCTTTTGAGTCTGGCCAAAAAAATTCACATTGATCCCATCATGGTTGCTCGTGACTCCAAAATGGTGCTATATTGGATATCCAACAAATCTAAGCTCAACATTCTTTCCCTCAACTCTTGGAAGAAGAAGATTATAAGGCTTCATGACATGTTTTCTAGCATCAACTTTATGCATGTTCATAGGAAATTCAACAAGGAAGCTGATATATTATCAAAGAAAGCTCTGTCATCTCCTCCAGGGTGGTTCTTTGTAGAGGATATTTTTGAGGGATCGGTGACCAAAATTGATCGTTTCCATATGTTCTAATTCTTTTAGAACATTTTTTTATAGACATTATTATGCAGAATTATATATTTTCGGCAATTAGAATAATGTTCTATTTTCAGCAATTTGAATATTTTGCAATATGTTAGTATTTTGGATATTTGTATAAGGTGAATATGTCCCTACAAGAAATATTTATGAATATCTCTATGTATGAGGAAGTTCCTCTTGGTTCAGTAATGAATAACAATGGAACTACTTTTTTTTGTGAAAAAGCATTGACATAATCCATATTCAAAAAATTTGTTGCAATTATTATATTAAACACTAACCAATAAATAAGGGAAAACAATAGGTATAACCAACAATGATTGAGTTTCAAACTTTATAAAAGACTCAAGTACATCAAACGCAAACTCAAGGAGTGGAACAAGGAAATTTTTGGAAACATAAACCAAGAAAAAAAAATATGGAGGATAGAATGAGGATACTCCAGGAACTCTGCATAGACGAGGGTTACATAGAGAATTGGAAAAGAGAAGAGATCCAAATGACCCAGGAATGGGAAGGAATATGTTGGCAGGAAGAAAATCTATGGCACCAAAAGTCCAGAATCAGGTGGCTAAAGGAAGGGAAGAGAAATACCAAGTTTTTTCATAGAACAACCATTGCAAGACGAACCCACAACAAAATCCTGAAAATTAGGGATCATGATGGGATCAAAAGAGAATCCCACAAGGAAATCGATAATACACTGATCAATCACTTCAAGGGGATAGCCAAGGAACCCACTCAAGACAGAACTAAGGCCATACAAAGGATAATTCAACACATCCCCAGGGTGGTCACTGAGGAACAAAATATCAATCTAAATAAACCCATAACAAAGGAGGAAATAGACCAAGTGGTCTAGGAGATGCCTAATGGAAAGGCCCCAGGTCTAGATTGTTTCACAGTGGAATTTTTCAAATCCTGCTGGGAAGTGGTTAAACATGACATTTATGGGGTGGTGGAAGACTCTAGACACTCAACCTCCATCTTGAAAGCGTTAAATTCCATAATGATCACTCTAATCCCAAAAGAAAATGAAGTAAGGACCCCAGATCGCTACAGGCCTATAGCTTTATGCAATGTAGTTTACAAGATAATCACCAAAGTCATAGCCAATCGATTAAAACCTCTCCTACCCACATTGATTTCATAGGAACAGGTGGGTTTCATAGAAGGAAGACAAATACTGGACAACATCATCCATGCCCATGAGCTTATACACACGCTGAAAAGCCAAAGGAGAAGGGGGATGATAATCCAACTTGACCTGGAGAAGGATTACGACAAAACTAATTGGCACTATATGGCCAAGACGCTGGAAGCCTTTGGGTTTGAACAACACTGGATCAACTGGATTGTCAATCTAGTCTCAACGACAAGCTACTCTCTTCTAATCAATGTAGCCCAAAAAAAACCCTTCTAGCCTTCGAGAGGCATTATACAAGGAGACTCACTATCCCCCTTCTTGTTCATTCTGATGATGGAAGGGCTCAACAGAAGCATAAAAAGCGCAACTACAGGAGGATAACTAAAAGGAATCAAACCTTTCAAATAATGTCCAACCTCAACACACCAACAGTTCTTTGATGACACCCTACTCCATGGCACACCCACGGTCAAGGAAGCAAAAAACTACAAAAGAATCTTAGAAGACATTGGGGAAGCCTCAGGGGCGAAGATCAACCATTCCAAATCCATGATCTATTTCTTTAACACTAATCCTGCAATTCAAATAAACCTAGCCAACATTCTAGGGTTTGAACGCAAAATGCTCCCAACGAAATACTTGGGAATCCCCCTGACGGATAGAGCATGCAAAATGGAAACGTGGGAAGGAGTGATCAACAAAATATAGGAGAGGGTAAAAGATTGGAATTACAGAGCTCTCAACCTGGCAGGGAGGCTTATCCTCACCAAAGTGGTTCTACAAGAAATTATGGTGCATACGATGTCAATGTTTCCCGCTCCCAAAGGAATACTACAAAAGATAAGAACCATTCAAAGAGATTTCCTATGGTGAGGTGCAGAAAATAAAAAGAAATGGGCCCTGCTATCCTAGGAGAAGGTATGCAAACCAAAAGGAAAAGAAGGCCTAGGGTTACAAGACCCATAGGTAACCAACGAAGCCTATGGGGAAAAACTTTAGTGGAGATGGGTCAAGGAAAAATCAGTACCGTGGGCAAGCCTCTGGAAGGCCAAGTATGCCCCGAACATCAACAATCAAGATCAAATTTGATTCATGGGCACAAGGGAGGGATCAACCATCTGGAATATATCATGGTGAAACAAGAACTGGATCCATAAACACAGCTTCTGGGAAGTTAGGAATGGTCAAACAGCCAGATTCTGGGAGGACGCATGGCAACAGGAACCCATAATGGAAAATCTAGACAAGGAGGAGCTACAACAGGAAATGACAGTGCAAGGAAAGACAAAAATCCATCACTACTGGAAGAAAATAAATGATAGTGACAGATGGAGGACCTGGGACAAACTCAACCCACAAAATAGAGACTGTATCACAACTCTAACGAAAGAGGTGTATTACAGGTGAATCCCCCTATGGACAAGCGGATTCCCTCTTGGTCTCTAGACTCCTAAGGCCAAGACATAAAAGTGATTAACATGGAAATTGACATCCTTTTAGATCTAATCAAGTTGATATACGAAGGAGAAGAATAAAGATATGTACCTTGTTAATGATGTTTGTCCTTTTGAAATTCAAGTTGAGCTTCAATATTGAGCTCCCTGATAGGTCCTGTAGAAAAAACGAGGATACAATGGACTTTCTATTCTACTGATATTAGCTCAAACATAGATCTATCTACTGAAGACAAACTCATGTGGAACCAAACATAAGTTTGAAAGAAACAAGCCAAGCATTGATATATTAATAAGAACAAGTAAAATCACTTACAATCCTTTGATGAAGGTGCAATAGCTTCTTTCAGTTCTCCTTGTCCAACCTCTTTTCTCAAGTAATCTACACTGATTTCTTTGATGACATCTCACTCATGAGATCATAAGTTTGGTGTAGTTCTCAATCTCCATATCCTCCTTCTACCATGAGGAGGCCTCCTTATATAGGCTTGGAGAGGCCTAACCACTTGAGAGATATTTGGGATAAGTTGAGGATTCCTCTCCTTCAGTTGTGGATCTTCCCTAAGATCATGCCTTGACCTAAGATTCGAACCCAAATACCTTCAGATATTGAGGGGATTGTTCCCTAATTTCCTCCAACAAACCAAATTTCGCCCAAAAAAGGGCAATGCTCCCTCAAAAGGGTCATAAAGCATTGGAATGCTCCTCTAGAAGAGGGTACAAAGCACCAATGCTCCCTAACAGTGGGTAGGGGAGCGCTCCCTTCCAAAAATGATATTTTAGTGGTTTTCTCAGTGGTAAAAGGCTTGTACTCCTCTGCCAATTGATTTATCTTCTTCAAAACTATTCTTTGAGGTGTCTCAGTGTCCTTATGATGTTGTTAGAGAGACAACACATGCAATATGATGTTTACGACACTTGCTACACTTGTGACCAATATGCAACACTTGCAATATTTATAATGAAGACACTAGACATCATTGGAATGAGTAATTTTGATGTGTAACATATTGTCCCCCAAAGTGCGAAGTCAGAAGACGATGATGACTGAAGTACTTTGTATAATTTTTTGAGCAAGGGTATGGATGAGAAATAAAAAAAAGCTGCACACAACCATCAAAAAAATATTATGACATGTTTCAAACCCAAGGCAGGCATACCTATGCTTGAGTGATAAAGAATTTTTCAGGTATAGCCGCCATAGAATACACTGCAGATCCATAATGATACTGATAAAAGGTATAGCCACCGAAAATACAATGTGGATTTATACACCTATGACCTGAATTGATCGTAGCCACAAAGAATACACAATCTATCTACAAGATGACAAGACATAACCATGACCAATACAAAGTGGATCTATGTAACAGTGTATGTGCCATAGTTCAAAAAACTCCTTCGCAACTTGGACAAAGTATATATAAGAGTGATAACTAAACCTAGAGTCTTCTTATCGATCCCGATGTAGTACGAATCTAGCCATGTGAATAGATGTCCTAATGTCGAACATGGTAGAAACCACTTGATTACCAGTCAATGAGGTAAACCATTAACAAGTGCAGGGGAGATCACCATTGATGTCAATGATTCCCAAGGTACTCTAGCACATTCTAACGAAGGTGAATGGATGAGATGAAGTCAAACATTTGTGGAATCATCCGATCAGAGGTAAATGATGTAAACTCACTGTGAGACGTGAGGAGGCTTGCCATTGAGGCATGCAGGTCCCAAAGTACTAATTGGTTTCTAAGTCTAGCTCCTGGATAATGTGTTTAAGTCGACAGGAATAGACTCGTCGAAGGAGGGCCTTGATGTATCACCCATCAACGACACAAAACAAACATAGAGATGTAATTGGTGGATCAAATGAACATGGATTGACATGGGTATTGAAATGGGATATTTGTGATGGATGACTCTCGAGGCAGATACTTCCCTTGAACACTGAGGCACAACAGCAAAAACGTGACATGGACCAAAACTTGATGATGTAGTGGATCTTATGACTTTCGTCAGGTGACCCAAAGGAGTAAAACAAACTCAGAGGATTGCCTTAGTGCAGAGGTTCAACAGATTAAAATGCGTGCAAGGACAAAGTGTCGTGTTCAAGGGCGACCGTAAGAGTTACTGGTAGTGTTCTCAAAAACTGCTTGGCTTGCTTCTTTCAATTTTCCCCCCATCCAGATAGACAAGTACCTCTTTTTAATTTAACGAGATTGAGGAAGATAACACATGCTCGATATGACTCACCTTTGGTAAGTCCCTCTTCCTTTGTTTAGCGAACTAGAAGAAGTAAGGGTTCGGTCCCGTATGGGCCCTTCCATGTATGATTGTTTAATGAGTTCAGAGAAGGTAAACTCTGTGGTTTTTCATATTTAGAGAGTCTGAAAACAATTTAAAGACGACTCCAATGTTGTCCTTTTTCATAATGTTAGTCTTGCAATGCCGAAAAAGAGATAAATTATCACTCGAAAGACGCCCTTTCAAACCTTTTAACGAGTGGGAAAGGAAGCAAGGTCACTCGACAATCTTTTCACGTTTAGAGAGTCTGAAAAGAGTTTAAAGAAGACTCGAGGGAGTGTTCCTTTTTCGTGTATCCATGCAGGTTTGAAAAAGAGATAAAAGTTTGCCCGACGCATTCTCATGTGTTTGAGCTTGAGAACGAACAAAAACTATGTTCATGAAGGTTACAAGATAAAATAAACAAACCCGCTTCAAAACATGCCAATAATGTCAAAACTGCATTCCAGGGGATTAATAAGCCTCCAAATATTTCTCAAAAACCCAAAAATAACTATATCATATGTGAAAATGAAATGTATAATAGTAAAAAGGGGTAAAAATGTCATTTACCATTTCATTTATGCAAAGATTTGTAGAAGTGGGGAATTTGTGTTTTGGAGCTGAATATTGAATTGTTCGGTGTCGAAGCTACGGTCAATCATTTTTCTCACCATTTGGACCAGGTTAGCATTCTTTTTCCTCTCTTTATTTTACATGATTCATATTTTGTTTTAAGGCACTAAAAAATTATAAAAAATGATGCCTTGGGTCAACCCAAGCGCTCAACAAGCTCGGTGCTCCTCTAAAAATCATGGGTAAGTGTTGGGTGGCTTGGAAAACACCCATCTTAACCAATAAAAGGTGCGCCAACGCTCTGATGTGGCGGCTATGGGGGCGCTTCCTTAAAAACCCACAAGAAAAATGCCCAAAAATGGCTCACGCACGCTCAATATGTGAGGAGAGCGTTTTGAGTTTTTGAACATTTTAAATGGCTAATGTAAGGGTGGATTGATGCTATGATGTTCATGTGAAGAGGGAATTGTTCTTTTGCAAGAACAAACAATCATTTTTTTTTAAGTTTTTAAAATTGCCAAAAATTCGTCGAAATCATGATTTAATGAATTTTGTTGTCAATTGCAGGTGACTTCGGCAACATGCTTGAGTGGAAAGAAAGAGAACACAAGATCGATGATGTGGCCACTCTACAAAGTCCCCGATCGAGAGCCACGTTGAGGAATTGTGGTCTCCTCAAATATTTCAAAATGCAAAAGATGAAGAAGGAGATTCTTCTTCTCGAATACATGATCGGGTTGTGGAACGTTGCAGAGCAAGGGTTCCAGATAGGGATGCAACTACTGACCATCGAGTTGGATGTATATTTCATAACCGGTCTTTCGAAGAGAGGGGTTCCTATAGCTTTATTCGGGAAGAGGGCACTTATTGCACCTGTGGATGAGTATCTGGAAAACCATTGTGTCCTGGGAGCGACACTAATGGGAGGCAGGATTGCAATCAAAGATATCAGAGACTTACCTCTTCGATCCATCCTGTTTTCCATGATAAGTATAGTGGGAAGTACGAGTGCTCACCAAGTTTCAAGATCACAGGTAGCCTATGGTTTAAAGTGTTTAGAGCCAACACTGTTTAACTGGAGTGCAGGGTTTCTTCACCATGTGAAGGAACAAATTACGAGATGCAGAGTTGGTCAGCAGAAGCAGTTCAGATATGGTTCATTCTTGGTTTAGTTCTTTTTAGAGCGCATTCCCCAGATGCAACCTCAGATTGCGTTAGTAGTGCGTCCAGTGGGAGAACCATGTATGGAATGGTGGACAAGCATGTCCCCAAGACTAAGTTCAGATTCAGAGTTTAGATTCACTGGTGGTTTCTTCACTTGGCTGAGATTCCAATTGATTGTGATAGAAGACTTTCCATATGCCGGAGTAGATTTCCGGGGAAGCATGGACTTGGTTCTTCCAGTAGGAGAGGATTGGGATGCATCAGGTAAGAAACCAAAAATGATCTTGTCAAGTTTTGTTATTTTAAAACATTATATTATTTTTTTTGGGTACATAGAAGAGTCTTTAACAGATGTAGTCATTTCATCGTGCACATAGGGGAGCAAGACGTCCAGCAGATATGCCAACATTGGGGCATCGCGTAGATGCTCAGATTGTAGTTGATCAGGGGGTATCAGTAGCAGGTTGAAAGAAACCTCCAAGGCATCACAAGAGGTATCCCTCCACTTAGGAGGTGGGAAGTGTCGTTACATTTATAGAGACACATTGTGGGGGTGTATGAGAGTCTTAACTCTCTACTTAGGCGATTAGCCCGTGCAGTAATGTGTTACTTGGAGCATAATGTAATGTAGGAAGATTAGAATTCTTCCTGGCGATTAGTCTGTATGACGATGCTTATGGGTGTGACGCACATTTTGCCTATCTATGTACCAATTTTGATGTAATCAAACATTTTTAGTCACGCCGTATATATATACATTTCCGATTTTTTACAATGCCAAATGATTTTCAAATGATGTATTTTATGTGATGTGTTTTAATTTACATGATGAAATGTGATGTAATTCATTTCCTTTATGAAAAATTATCTATGTGTGAGATATCTATCCATAATGTAATTTTCTAACGAATCTGAAATGGTATTAAGTTCTCTTGGTATGTGTCGATATTTGATGAAATAAAACATTCGTTCAAGATGACGAACTCGTAGATGGAGACATAGTAGGATAGGATTGTGAATAGCGTAGATACGATTGAGTTGACATACCACGAGTTGAGAGTCCAGAGTGACAATTATGAGAGAAATGCCTAGGGAGGATGTTTCGATTAAAATTCCAATGACAACATGATATTCTACCATGTTGTTAGTTGTCGATCCTAAGCAAATACCTCCTAAACTAACCAACTCATTAGAGTGGTAAACGACCCAAGCTGTGGAAGCAATGTTCTAGGTGTGTCGACTAGCACCATCCGCAAACCCGACAAAGATAGGAAAGGAAGATGTCATCTGCGCATGAAAACACAAGACACAGTATAAGTGGCTAAGGAAAAAACTCAAGCACACAAGAGAAAAGACACACCAAAAAATAAAAATATAGTTGTGTACAAAGCATGTATGCTAGATGTCCTAGGAATAGTACTTCTTCAGCTAAAGCCCGTTTCGGGGCTCACCCAGGAAAACTCCATCGTAATCGACTAGTTCGTAGGCGCCTCTATGTATAACGCGTTTCACAATGTAGGGACCATGCCATAGAGGTTCTAACTTCCTTGTCCCTGACTTGTCATGAGTCTGATCATAAACGAGGACCGGGTCTCCTTCTGCAAAAGTGTGAGGATGGACAGACTTGTCGTATTGATTTTTGATTCGTTTTTGGTACATCTCATTGACGAGAGAAACATCACGACATGTTTCGTCCAACCTCGTCAGATGTAGGAAACATTCTTCTTCATCAGAAGTGCGGGGAAGGAGTTATACCTTAATATTTAGCGAAGGAATTTCACACTCGATTGGTAGGATAACCTCAATGCCATATACTAACTAGAAGGGAGTGAATCCCATAGCAATTTTTACTGAGGTCCAATAAGCCCAGAGAGAGGAGAAGAGTTGTAAATGCCAAGACGTCTTGTTTTCCCCTACCATCCGTTGGATCATAGTTTTGAGGACTTTGTTGATGGATTCAACTTGTCCATTAGCTTGAGGATAATACGGGGATGAGTTCTCATGGAGAAAACCCAACTTGGTATGTAACTCACTCATCATCTGGTTTTGAAAATGGGAACCATAATCAATGACACTGGCATGTGGAACACCAAAGCGAGTGATGATGTGATTAAAAAATAAAAATGTTGCAGTATGACCATCGTTCAGAAAGGTAAGCATAGCCTCAACCCATTTTGTAAAGTAATTGACGATGATGATTATATAACCGTGCCCCTCGGCTGAGGTAAGCTTACACTGCATGAAAACAATGCCCCATTTGGCAAAGGGGCCGATGGCAATAATGGGATGCAATGGAGTAGGGTGGGTGCGTGCCTTGTTTTGAAAAACTTGGTAGGGTGGGCATTTTTTTACAGCCTCCCTACAATCCTTGAAGATGGAGGGCCAAAAGTATTCGACATGTAAAAAAAATTGGGTTGTATCCATCCCAGAAAGGTGACCACCACAGTCTCCAAGGTGACAGTCATTGAGGACGCGTTCAGCCTCTTCGTGAGTCAGACATCATCGTAGGATGGTATCAATGCCAAGACGATATAAGGTGTCGTCGATAATGAGATAATGATGGGAGTGGTGGAAGATACAACGATGTTATTCACAAGAGATATCTGGCTGAAAATGTTGTGTCTAGAGATAGAGAATGATGTCTCCATACCAGGGATCAGAAATGCTAATGAGGAATAGAGATTCATCAAGGAGAGAATATCTAGGCTCAGTATCTTCGTCAGCACGGAGAAAATCACAAATGAGTTCCACGAACACCAAGGACTTTTTGGATTTGGACTTAGCAAATTCAAGATCGAATTCTTGAAGATTACGATCCATTTTGAGTATTTTCCCCCAAGTACCTGATGGGGCAGGATGTGATACATGGGGTTCGAATCCGCAATAAATGTGGTGGTACGTAACAAATGTAATGATGAAATCTATGGATAGCGATGACGGCTGCCAGAGCCAACTTCTCAACATGTGAATAGTGGAGTTTTGGTCCAGATAGACTTTTACTCATGTAATAAATCACATGTTCTTCACCGGAAGAGTCCTCTTGAACTAACACCATGGAAATAGTGGAAGTAGAGGCCGCTAAGTAAAGGATATAATCCTTCATATAGTCTGGAGGATGCAACAAAGGAGTGTGTGTTAGTGCATGCTTAAGATCATCGAACGATCGTTGAGCAGTATCATCCCAGATGAAAGGGGCATCTTTCTGCAACAATCGCATGAATTCTTTAGTGATCTTAGCGTAGTTACAAATAAATCAACAAAGAAATTTTTCTTTCCCCTGCAAACTTTGGAGTTGTTGTAGGTTGTTAGGTGGGGGTAAAGCTATAATAGCTCTAATCTTTAAGGGATCCACCTGAATCCCGTCCTTGGAGACAACAAAGCTGAGAAGTTGGCCTGATTCGACAACGAAAATACATTTATGTGGGTTCAAATGGATGCGGTAGAACCGACATTGAAGAAAAATAGCCCGTAGATGACTGAGATGGTCGAATCGACTGGATGAGTGGGTGGGTAAGTCATCGAGGTATGGTTCCACAATATGTTTGATATCGTGGAAGACATAGGACATGTCTCACTGGAATGTAGCCCCAACATTTTTAAGGCCAAATGGTAGCTTCCGATAAGAGAAAGTTCCCCATGGGAAGATAAAGGTTGTCTTATGTTGATCAGCCAGTAAGATGTCTATCTGGTTATATCCTGAGAAACCATCCATAAAAGAGAAAAGTACTCTACCAGCACAATTATCAATAATCTGGTCGATGAAGGGTGTGGGGTAGTTGTCTTTCAGACAAGCCTTGTTAAGATCCCTATAATCAACACAGATGCGAATGGTCCCATGTTTCTTAGTAACCGAGACGATATTGGAAACCCATTCCATTAAGGGGATAGGATAAATGAAACCAGATTTTAATAACTTTTCAACCTTTGCCTTAATAGTTGTAGTCTTTTCAGGATGGACTGGGAGGAGTTTCTGACGAACAGGTTTGACACTGGGATAGTTTTTAATCTTGTGCATAGCGATCAATGGATCGATCCTAGGCATCTCTTCGTAGCTCCAGGTGAAGACATCGCAGAATTATTTAAATAAAGTAGTGTAAGAGACCACTTCCTCGAGTGAACAATTATCTTTGAGGTTAATGTTTTCCATGATACCTTCCTTGATCGAAATATCAATAATGATCGTAGATGAAATGTTGCCCAAATTCCCCTCAGAAAGAGTATCTTGGATGAGGATGGGAGATTGCGGGAAGTCGACAACATCAGAAGGGAAGACAGGCATTTCTTCCAGAGGTGGAAGAAAAGAGGATCGATGATGGCTATCATTCCAAGTTACATCGTCGAGGCTAAGCATTTCCATTATAGATTCGTCAGAAGAAAAATTTTGGGAAATGTAATCGATTACCGATGATAAGGAATTTAACCACGATGGCATCGAATAAGGGTCGGGTGTAAAGAGATGTTATTCATTCGAAGAGGGAGAGGCAGATTGAATAGCAACGTATGAGGTTTCGGCTGGACTAAGTGGCATAGTGTCACCAAGTGCATCGAATTCCAACGGACTGGGTACAATAAAAGGGTTAGATGATTCCAAGGATTGGTAAAGTGTAGTCAAAATCATATTGATCATGGAAATACGATGTGTAGTGGGTGGAAGTGGTGTAGGGAAGGTACCCATGAGGCTAGAGTCTTTCAACAAGCCAACACCAACGATTTCATAGGTGATCTTATGATCGCCCAAGAAGGGAATATTGTTGGTAGCGGGAACGCGAGCGTTAGGCGTACAGAAATCTAACTGATCGATAGTGACAAATTTACCTTGATGAGGAAATTGTACACATCGAAAAACTGACGAAGCAACGATGGTCATAGCATAGAACCAACTTCTTCCAAGTAACAAGTTGTAATCGAGGGGAGCATCAACCACGTCGATGTCAACAGAAACAGTTTTGCCACCCAATTGGATGGATAGGGACTACACAAGTCCGTGCGAATGAAAACTTCACCCATTGAATGGACGTAACATCGTTGGGGATTTATTAAGTGCGGGTGATTTCAAGCTTTTCCAACAAGCTAGACACATGGCACAAGTTGAGGCTCCCTCATCCAGAACAGTTCAGTGGATTTGTTGATTGTGAACAACAACATCAACTTGGAAAGCAAGTTGGTGAGAGAGATGAGATGTATAATTGTTCAGGTTAAACATGATATTATTGGATGAATCAGGATCAACAACACCAATAACAACCAAGAGAGTTCTACGTTGACTGAGACAGTGCTGTAGAACTTCTAATGCGGACATAGAACACGGTGCTTGAGCCAAATCTTCAACAATGTTGTAGTTTTGGGTGGCACGTGAACTAGGATTAAAGGTAGATTTACGGATAGTGCTCTTAGGAGGGCGTAAGATAGAGTCGAACGCAGGTTTCTCAATATGAAGTGGTCTAGACGGAGGATTAACTGATGGAGGACTAATAGAGGATGGTGATGGATCTGGTAAAGTATCGGTACCGTTAGTGACTTTTCCTTTGTTAGGTTTAACTGGTGTGTCGTGTGTCATAGAGCGGGTGGTTAAATCAATCCCGTTAAACATGTAAATATGGGAACTTGTCGAGGTTTCATCATTGGAAGGATGGATGGAACTGCCCGTTGAAGAGGGGGTTTGAGCAACCATAGATTGCTGCTATGGAAAAGGTTGAGTAAGCACGATGGGTTGGGAATTCCCCTTGAAAAGTTTGGCCACTTCATTGTGATGTGGACAGTCTCGAGTGTAGTGATCGTCACCACAAATGAGACACGGGAACTTCGGTTTCCATTGTGGTTGATTTTCGTCAGCAGGTGGTGGTTTTTGAGCTTTTGGTTGTTCATTATTATTATTCTTTTTGTTTTTTTTCTTTGTCTTCTTCTTAACTCCGGTTTGTTGTGAAGGGGCAGATTGAATTGCATTCACCTCGGATATTTGAGTTTGGGGGGAGATAGAGGAGGGTGAGGTCGAACTGGGAGTGGATGCCGGAGCAGATCGATTCACTGTTCCAGTCAACTGGGAAACAAATTGGGTTTTGACGGAGCCGATAACCCCATCCGCATGTGACATGGATGACGGTTTAGATGGATCGGTAGTTGCACGGGAAAAATTTGGGATTAACTCATACAAAGTACTAAATTGGGAATATACCAAATCTAAGCACTGAGCCCGAGCAATAACCTCTTCCTCGGTGACTACACCACCCATGGAAACATCACGAGCGATCAGGGGTAACAATGATTTAGTGAACCATTCCACCAATAATTGGTCAGTAATGACTACTTTGATCAACCTTCGTCGTCGTCTCCACTCATGAATATGATCGGAGATATGCATGAAGTTTGTCTGACGAAGAGAGGTCAAGAGTTTGGTACCCATCTCATATCGAATGGGTAGTTGAAAGTGTGTGAGAAAGGACATGGCAAGGGATTTAAAATCTTGGAAAGAACCACATGGAAGTTCGATATACCACTTGGTTGCTGAGCCCGTAAGTGTTCACCAAAAAATACATAAACGGATAGAGTTGTCCATTAAGGAGTTCGATGAACACCATAAATGGAAAGTCATCACATGGTTATTTGGGTCTTCTCCAAGTTTATCATCAAATTTTGGAATATCAGAAGGTAATTTAGCCGGAATCACTAGCCAGAAAGAATAATGACATATAGGATCATTGGTCAACCGAGACAAGTCTGGGAGATCCAGAGTAGTAAGGAACGACAGTTGTCGGTTAACCTGAGGGTACTACTGGTGTGGCATAGGGACACCAGTAGGACCGTAAATTGGGTTAGGTGGATAATTGTAACCAGTAGGTCCTCTTGCATACTGTTATTGTTGACCATAGTAAACAGGATTTGAAGAGGGTTGAGAAACATGTGCGAGCAGAGGATAACTTGATGGATTTTGAGGATTATAATTCGATTGATGGGTTTGTCCATAAGGTGGATAAACATTTTGTCCATAAGGAGGATAAGGTTGTTGTTGTCCTTGAAAATGTTTACCCCCAGGGAATAGTGGATTTCTCAGAAAAGGAGTGTGCCAAGGATTGGCCATTGTAGATGCATTCTGTCCAGAAGGTTGATGATGGGCTCTAGTTTGAGGCTGCCCCCCAGCATGAGGTAGCCCTCCAAACAAAGGTTGCCCCCCAAACAGAGGTTTCCCCCCAAACGGAGGTTTCCCTCCAAACAGAGGTTTCCCTTCAAATGGAGGTTGCCCCCCAGACGAAGGTTACCCCCCGGCATGAGGTTGAGTCCATGGAATTTGGAAACCAGACGTAAACGATTGACCAGTGTCGCTTAATGGATTAGAGCCACCAATATTGGTCCCTCCAAGTAGTTGTGTAGGTATAGAACTTCTAGGTATAACTTGGGTAGTGTTGACAATGGAAGGATTCAGTGCTCTGTACCCAAGGGGAATTGACGAGGAAGGCCGAGATGATAGTGGTGTACCAATGGGAGCTTGGCTAACCACCACATTACTGGTGGGAATATTCGCAACGTGAGGGACCATCGTAGAATGGGCCATCTGGAGAGAAATAGTGGAACTTGGACCAACAGACTACATATTCGAATCAACAGACGGTGCGATGGAACTAACGGTCGTGCCAGTAAAATGATCTAACGGTACGGTATAGGTAACAGATGCTTCCATTATTTGGGATACGACAGGTATATCAATGCCTGTCCCTAATCTATAAAGGTATCGCACCGTGCGAGGTGGGCTTCGAACTATATCAGAAGTCCAAAGAGGGTTTCCGACCAGAGGAATCGAATGAGATCTGGTCGGAATTTCAAAAGGATCAATGACAACAAGTTCTCCGACTAAATTCATCTGGAGAAAACACCTTTCATATCCCACAGGAATGCAGAAAGCCTCCATAGGATCCGTAAAAATCCAAAAATTTTCTATAGAAACTTCCTCTTGTGAGGTTATAACATCGTGGACCTCGCTCTGTTGAGGAGAGCCCTCCATAGAATGAGGGAGTAAAGGGGTAGAATCTTCCATATTTTCTAGGGGAAGTCCTTGTACCCTACATGAACGGTGTGGAGGGTCGATGTTGGCAGAAAAAATTCGACGGAAAAAATCTATGGCCAACTAACAATAAAGAAACAACATATACTAATCAAATCTAGGAATCAAACAAAGCAAACAAAACTTCTCTCGATGATCGTACTAGTTAGTGATGAAATCCAACGTCACGTGATCAAGTCAAGAAGGGGCTAGGATATGGTGGAACAATTACAATGGTGACCTACTTAACGGAGTTTCACCTTGGTGCGAGCTTCCACGCAGTAATTTTGGATTTACCCTCCAAGGAGCCCGAGTGAGTTTGACCAATGTCTGCTCTAGGTATAGTGAGACTTCCCTTCACCGTCACCTTGTGTAAGTACCTAAAGATTATGGCAACTAAGGACACCAACTCGTAGTCATCCCCTGGATGGGTACAATCGACAGTCCGGTCTGAACGTACGAGCAGGATAACAAGTCCAAAATTCCTCGAGAGAACTGAAGACAAGTGGACCGGTAGAAATCCATAAGACCCCAAATAGATTTGGAGTTCATGAAGCACCGAGACCAAATGAAACCAGTTGAACCTCAAGAAGAACCCTCAATATATGATCCGACCACTACAAATGGTTGAACCATAGAGGGATAATCTCTGTAACTCTTCTAAATGCGACCTCGTGCGTAACCCCTGTGTGAGAGGGGGATCCCAGAAAGCCTATACGACAATTGGATTTGACTCTCCCTATCTTAGGATGCTAATGTTTGTTTTGAAAACTTTGGAGAGTTGTACTCACAGCCTAATCCAAAGTGCTAATCCTAGTCTAATGTTGGTGGAAGATCCTAAAAACAAAATGTGTTAGATAATTTTTAATTAGCGTTCATTTTGCAACTGTTCTTTACTCAAAGAGTGTATGACAATGAAACTGATGGTATTATGACTCAATTCCCAAAAAATGCATAAGAAATGATAAGCAATCATTTCTTTCAATGAATGCCTATTTAAGGGAAAGAGAAAAAGTTGTTTTCATTATCAAACACTAAGATGCAATGTCCTTAATCAATTTCAAGGTAAAGCTAAAAATCTCATAAAAGTTCTTCTAACATTAAAAAACAATCATAAAAATATCCTTCTGCTTTATGTGTGAGTGATTATCAATTTTGATGCAAAAATTATAATTTCATTCAGATTTTAAGATAAAAAAGGTTCAGACAATCAGAAGCAAATTTTTCACAAACAAAGACACACTCTTGTTATGATTAACAAGCAAGACAAAGATCACAAAATTTACAAAATGAAACCAAAAAAAACTCAAAAGATTGAAAAAGGTTTGGACAAAAGACCTCAAAGACCAAATGGGTTGATACACGAATCTTTGAAATTCCTTACAAAGGTTTCTACTCAACCAGATAAACGAGAAGAAAGCAGCAAGACACCTCTAAATCAATAAAGACAAAGAGTGACTTCAAAGTAAGGAAAGGAAACGTCAAAATCCCAAACAAGAAGAGATCAATTCTTAGAAATAAGATGTTGAAGGCCAATACCAAGATGAACCGAGAGGATGAAACTCCTGAGCCAAAGACAAAATGAAGAAACAACTTCAGAAGATGAAATTTCTAGAGAATTCCTCACATAAAGGGATAACGCTCTGGTGTAAGGGGCACAAGAGCGTTCCATCACTCTGTGTAAGGCTAAAGGGGAGCGCTAGTGCTCTGACAACAACAGAGGGGAAGCGCTCTGCTCTCAAAACTCAAAAAAACAAAATTCTAAGAAAGCTCAGCAAATCAGGGTGATCATGATGAAATAAAGAGACAATCAAACAAATCTAAGAATCAAAGATAGTATGGAGAAGGTCAAGAAAAGGGCAAAGGACCAAAACAAGATTTGGGAATGGAAACAAAAATCAGATCTCCTTCCCAATGGAGTCACCAATTTCTATTATAGGTGAATCCTCCTGCAGACAAGAGGATTCCCTCTTGGTCTCTAGACTCCTAAGGCCAAGACAAAAAAATTCTTAACATGGACACTGACATCCTTTTATATCTAATCAAGCTAATATACGAAGGAGAAGAATAAAGATATGTACCTTGTTAATGCTGTTTGTCTTTTTGAAATTCAAGCTGAGCTTCGATCTTGAGCTCCCTGATAGGTCCTGTAGAACAAACGATGATACAATAGACTTTCTATTCTATTGAGATTAACTCAAACATAGATCTATCTACTAAAGACAAACTCATGTGGAACCAAACATAAGTTTGAAAGAAACAGGCCAAACATTGATATATTAATAAGAACAAGTAAAAGCATTTACAATCCTTTAATGAAGGTGTGTTAAGTACCTAAACCAGATTTGTAAATATACTTCATAAATAACCAAGAATAAACCATAAACCATTCACTATAACATGAACACAAGAAATAGAGAAAACCCTTGAGGTAGGATAACACCATATATTAATCCTTATGGAAGGATAAAACTTCTCAAGCAATCCTTGCTTGTACAATCACAATATTCTTCACTATGTTTCATTACATTGCCTACACTTCTTTATATATCTCTCCCTATCTCCCAGGAACCTTCTAGAGAGCCTTCTCACATTTATTATATCCAACTACCATAGTGGACCTTTATTAATATAGTGGACCTAGTCCACCTTACATTGAATGACCACATTCCCATATATTAATTGACTTCCACTAATAACACATAACTGCATTCCCATTGGGTACCTCCCTAGGTACCCCATATTACCTCCCTAGGTATACTACATTACATCCCCCTTCATATGTTTCGTCCTCGAAACATGAGAATAAACCATACAATATGACCGACTAAGCAATGTAGCCAATTGGTACCAAGTACGACCATCCATCCATCCCAATGAAAGTCGAACATAATGTCTATCTGCTACCTTTCCATCCTTATCTTTCTCTGCATCATGTCGGGGTTTCCATGGGATTGTTTCTGTAGCTTGAGCTCTTCTCGTAGTGTTGGTATTCCTCCATGCACCTCTTGATCGGTTTTCTGTCTGGTGCCCTGCTGGTGCATAAATGTGTTCATGCACATGCCCTTGCCTTGATGACTTTTGCATCTCTATATGATGTGGATGGCG
>JZKD02S0220420.1:0-14542 GCA_000966675.3 Picea glauca | reverse complement strand
ATCAATCATAGGTTGCTTCAAGATAAGCTCATGTCGTGCAGATATCTAAAGTATATCAGTTCATTTGCAGTCATCTTCTTAATACTATCATTAGAAATGTTTTCTACATGGATGATAGTAGCTTCAGTAAGATGTGACAGGGTTGCAATGGCTAACAATATACTGTCAGTTGTCATGATTGTATTACAGATGATCGTGATAAGACAGGTGCATAGGACAGAGTTCAGAGATAGAGAACAAGCTGGGTGGCATATCCCGAGCTTGTTGACTGATCAGTAACCTTTTGGGTACCAAAAGGTCTTATTGTGGGGAGGTGTGATCCGAAATCGGATTCAGAAGCCTGTCAGGGCATGAAAAATGCTCAAAAATGAAAGTGCTCGAAATCCGATGAAACCAACACCATTGCGTCCGACTCGTCTTCCTGATTCCGGTGGTATATTTTTTTGTCAAACGGAGTCCGTATGGAGAAGATATCACATTCTGTCCGCCGGGCCAAACAGGCAAAATTTTGGGATGCTGACTGTACCTGTCAGTACAGTCTGTACAAGACACGTGTCAGTCCATACAGGGACACGTGGAAGGTCCGTATGATGACACATGACAGATTCCGTACAGGACACGTGGCATCTCCAGAGCATGACATGTGGCAGGCAGATTTGGCATTTTCGGTGCGCAGTTGGACCAATCCCAAAGTGACACGTGTCACCACTGAAAGGGTGACACGTGGCAGGGTGACGTCAGCAGCTGACATGGCAGACTTACGTGGTGGATGATGTGGCAGTATGACGCGCTGATGTGGCAGGTGATGTGGATGAATCATCGATCGACACGTGGCATCATTTTGGGTGAATGGTAAGGTGCCACGTGGCCCAATCACAGGCTGCCACATGACACCCCGGGTTTATCCAATGAGGGCTAGGTCAAAATTTTTTGAGGCCCGGGGGATCGAACCCGTGACCTCTCTCCACACTAACGCTTTCATAACATTCCGCTAGCCAATTTTCCCGCCGGTGGTGTTTGTTATAGGCTACGGGTTTATTGTATATGAAACCATGTCGTAATGTATACGAAGGGTGGGGCGGGGCCGGGGCTTAGCCCCGACCCCCGGTTCTTTCAGCGTATTGTGTGTGACCCCGGTTTACATATGACAATGGCGCGGAGGACTATTACGTGACCGTTGTATATTACGTGGTTATAATTTTTGGTTACAATGGTTGTAATTGCGCGTTTTAAAAATTAGTTGCCACGGTTATATAACGGGTATAGCTCGTGGTTCCAGGACCAAATGCTATGTGACCAACGACCGGGTGCTGGAGCGAAAGGGGTGGCTCGCGCTAGCGCATGGCCACATGAGCCATGTGACCTTCATTTAAAGAGCACGTGCCCGGGTAAAAGGGGCTTAAGCCCGAATTAGTTTTAAAAATGGGTTTTTTTAAACTATATTATAGTTGCAAAGTGGGTTTTTTAACCACTTTTGCTAAATTTAATGTAATTAATCCATTTTTAAGGGTTATTGGGCATTTTTAGAGCCTAAGTTCGTGGAGGAAGTTGGAGATGGATAACCAACTCCCCCACTATTTAACCAAGGCCATTTTGAGGCCAAGGGGATAGCTTTTGAGAGCAATTTCAGAGCAGAGATGCCGAGGCAAGCCAAGTCAAAGCCAATTTGAGGTAGGGAGACCGTTGAGGAGGAGATGCTATTGGACGATTTCTGAGAGTTTCAGACATCTAATTCAGGTGCCGTTTTTTGTGCATGGTTCCAGAGATCTGAGCGAACAAGACCAGATCAGTATAGAGACCATTCGGCATTGTAAAGATGTACCATTGAACTTTCGAACAGAAATAAAAAGCCTCCCCCACAAGAGAAAAGGCCCGGAGACGTAGGCAAAGTTGTCGAACTCCGTTATCAACCTCTGTGTATAATGGTTAGCTATTTTTCATTGCATTTCAGATTTGCAAATATGTTAATGGCTGTATAATTCCTTTCTTTTCTCGTGCTTTTGATAATTTTCCCAATGGTTAATTAATTCATGCACAGTTAAAAAAAAAAAACTCAACCATAGTCATTCAAAAAATCCTGACAGATCAGTTGATATTTTATCTGGTTGTGTGAGTGGTTACTAAATATGTTCGTCCTTTGTTGGAATATTTGTGTTTTCAAAAAATTTACCATGTCTTCTATATACTATTTCCCCATACTTACCATGTCTTGTATATACTATTTCCCTATACTTATCCAATTTATGAGTTAAATCCCATGCAGAGAACCCAACACTCTCATTCCTCTAGATGTACCATCCTTCTGCAATCTCCATTTTGTCCTTTCCATTCCTCAAATTGTACCCCTTACTCTCATAATTATTCATTTTCGTTACTCTATCATTACTTTCCTTAGTCATATTCACACTCCACACTCCATTTCCATCCTTAATCATTTTCCATTTTCCATATCTCCACATTGGATTGTCTTGTGCACTCCTTACTTCACTCTACATACTTAGTCATTTTTACTTCACTTTTTACTTCAGTCAACACTTTTTGCAGATATTCCTTACCTTGTGCGGAGATTATCTACTCCAAATATTTTTTCCACTCTCTACAATAAACTTTTCCTCTGCACTTCTGCTACCATCTTTTTGCACCCCATGTCCATCAAATCACTTAGTCATTTATTATGACTTATATTGTGTGGAGATTCCTTACCTTCTGCAGATATTATCCACTTATATTGTGCAAAGATTCCTTATATTGTGGATATTTTCTTTGCGCTCTGCACATAACTTTTTCCTCTGAACTCCCCCCACCCTCATTTTACACCCTACATCTAGGAAATCACACCCCTTTAAGACTTAGTCATTTTTACGATTTATCCTATGTGGAGATTCCCTCCTATATACCTTTTCTCTGCACAAATCTACCTATGCAGATGAACTCATTTATTCACACAAATATTTCAACACTTTGTACTCTACCTCCGCACATGAAATCATTTCTCCACACAACTATTTCAATACTTAGTTTATTTTCCAAGATATTTTTACTGATGTTTACTAAGTGTTACACTCCTCTCCTATTTTTCTGCATCCCCTATTTCATCATTTCTTTTTCTAAGTTTTATTCCCCTCCCCCCTCCTTTGTCACATTTGGACACATGGTAGTGAAGTGGACCTATCCCTAGGTGACACTTGGATGATATTGGTTTGACACAGATGACTAGGTAATGACTTGGCATGATGACTGGATGGTGAGGTGGCAACCAAAAGTTACATTGTGCACAAGATATGAAGGGTTCCATGGATCTCTATACTTCACACAAAAATAATATGTGATTTCATTTTGCTTATAAACATTATATGAGAGACTTCCCACAATGCATGTGGGACAAATATGGAGGATTTACAAATCAAGGCCAATAATTCATGTGAAGAATAGATCAACGATTGTTGAGTGCCTATCTTTCAGACAACATAATGTCTGATCATGATTTACAAATTGAACAAACGAGAGGCCATTGGAAATATAGAGACATGAACAACAAATTGGAAATGGTTTCCATGGATGGAATTATATTTATCATTCCCTAAAAATTAAAATATATTCATGACTATTTCTGGCTTGGAAACAAATGATTTTGGAAAATGGTATAATAAAAGAAGTTTATGAATGTCTAACGTGGGTCCCAGTTGGAGGAATGAATATCTAAGTTCACATTTACAAAGAGGAAAATAAAACACTAACCCTCACTCTAAATAAGCTTCAATAAGATGAAGATAAGATTATAAAAAAATAAGAGAAGCGTATTTAAGGGAGGTCAACAGTTAGGAGGTTTTGAAGTGGTGGATTATTCCATAAGAAGAATCTTCCATATATCAAGAAATATGAGTACCACCTCTATAAAAATGAGGAGAGTATTTCTTGTTCCCCACAATAATTTCTCTGAATGTTGGTCATATTCCCTTGATGGGAAAAGAGATCAACACCACTTTCTCAATGAGTTCATAAAAATCAACTTGGAACATAGCATGATAAAGCCACTTAACTTGAGTAGGTATCTATCCTTGATGATCCACAATATAGGATACATGTTGGCACTAGTGAGTAGAGCACATGTAATTCCAAGTACAATGTCTACTTATAAATAAGGTTGAAAATATTGAATAATATCAGTGGGGTAAGAAATCTAGACATTCTCTTCTAACGAAGTGCGTTCATATAGTTATGAATACTAAAGTGAGAAGGAAAACCAAGTTGATAAAAAAATAGCATTTATTTTCCATATGATTGTATAAGGGCCATAGTGTATTGAATTCATCTTGCAATGGATCAACCCCTTGAACCATTTCTTATTTAAATGAAACCAAACACAATCTCCCACCTGAAATTGAACTAGAACCTAATGGTGATCTACAGGGAATTATGATAGGCATCAGAAGCTTCCAATATTGTAATAACCTAGAAATTAATGTGAGACAATTTGTGAACAAAAGAGGAAGAACATTGTTGTTGTTCTTGTTTCTTAAAATATATGGGTGATGATAGAGTATATAGAATCTCCTATGGGGCCCATAGATGATAGCCATAACAAGACTTAAATGGTGAGAACCTAATAAACACATTGACAAATCTATTATAGCTATAATGTAGCACATGAATATAACAATCCCATTATTTGTACTTGTTTTAATATATAGGTAAGTCATGGACTAAGTTGTCGTTAACAACTTCAATATTCCCATTCATTTTATGGTGAAAGGCAATGGAAAACCATACTTGATAGCCCAAAAATTACCAGAGTGGCTTACAAAATTTTCAGAGGAAACAATAATCACAATTTTATACAATAGTGAGGGGAAGGGCAAAGTGTTTCTAGAGATGAGAAAATGTTGGAAATACTAAGACAACTGAGAGGGGGGGGTGAATCAATTGTTACTTTGCTTAAACAATTTTATTCCTATTGAAATATTATTAATGTTCTCCAAGTGATCATCAAGATTATGAAAGTCATGAACAACATAAATAATAAATATCAATCACACATATGATATACATAGAGACATATTCATGAGGAAACCCATAAAGGGAGAAAACCTCTTCTTCTTAGAATGATAGACATTCTTTTAAGTTCTATACATCATTAATATTTGAGCACCAACTCAAAATGAGGCTACAACCTCTTATTTAACAAGATGCAACTTGTAGAGAGCACCAACCCTCTGGTTTCTCTAGCACCCACTAGAAGGAAGCACCAAATCCCTGAGTGTTCTAGCACCAACTGGATGGAAGAACCAACTTCCATTCACACAGGCGCCAACTTGTATAACAGAGAACAATGATTCTCCCTTGCACCACCCTACCACTCTGGTTTTTTTGGCTTCAACCAGATGGAATCTACAACTCCCTGTGTTCAAGAACACACTCGAAACTTTGAGAACAACAATCCTCCCTAGCACCACCCTACCAACTTGAGATGTAAATATTTTCTTTTTGAAATTTATTACAGTGATACAATATTTATCAATGGCTTACCAATCTCACCATTATTCTTCTACACTGGTCTGCTCTACCTGCATCAGTGTCTTCCTGCTCGCATCTTCTTGTGCTTAAGCTCTCGTACTGTCTGTTGTTTTCACCATTTCTTCTCTGTCTAGATTATGTTCTTCATCTCTCCATTTTCTCCCTTAGTTCATGCTGTAATCTTCATTGCTTACAGTTCGACTACTTTTTTTACAAAGAAACATCATCCTCTCTCTGTCATGACATTTTTCTTTTATTCCTTCTCTCATCCTACGTTACACTCCACATATCCAATGCTTAAGTCGGAATCTAAAAAACGTCCAGGAATCATGATTCCAATGCTCAGGAACAATGATTCAACCACTCAGGAACAATGATTCAGTTTGTGTAATTGAATCATAACTGATCAATAAATCACAAGATGAAACAATAACCCTTCAATCCGATTCGGTTTGATCATCGTCATTGGATTACACACACATATGTTTTTTTACTTTTCAATGCGTAACCTCTAATGTGGAGCCTAGCAACACTAGCACCTTCCTCAATCTTCCATTGATGTGACTTTGGGTGATGCTCTCATGTGACCACGTGATTGTCGGCGGGGCCAAAGGTGTTTTGAGGGAAATCCTCTTTTCACCCCACAATTTACTATAGATCTCCACATATGCCACTGGTGATACCATGGTTTTGATTGTGGCCTGCTCACAAAAAATTAAGACTTGAGCATGTTCTGACCCCACAATGCGATGAGACCATCGATCTCACGATCTTGACAATGCTCCTGAACTGACGATTCAGATCTGTCCTTTCAAGTTCTGTGGATCAGATCTAACCTTCCTAAATCAACAACTATGATTTACTTCATGATCTGGGCTCTGGGAGTTTCAACTCTCAAACCCTGCTTTCCTCCGTATGTCAATCTTCTAGAGTCGATGATCCACAAACACCTATCCTTCTCAATCGATGTCTCTGCCTCTACTTCAGGGATTTTTCCTCTCAACAAGATCAATGGTCCTGTTTCCCCTTTCTCTATCAACGATCGAGATCTTCTTTGCTACTTCGGGCTTCGATGATTTCAATTCTCAACCTTCATGCTATCCCGTAATGGTTTTAGCCAGATTCCAAATATTTTTTCCACATGTCCTCCTCAAATCGACAGTCCTTGTTCACTTCAGGACTTCAGCCTTCAAGAGATTCAACTCCTTTACACTCGCCTGCTCTTGGAGCGTTTCACCCAGATTCCATGATCTAACGATGCGTGTCCCCTTGAATAGGAAGGTTGATGCTTACTTTGGGCCTTTACCCGAAATCCACAGATTTACGCCACGTCTTTTCTGGATTAGATGACCCAGATCCACTTCAAATGATTTGAAACTTGAGCTTTACTCCGGATGATCTGACGACTAAGATCTATTTCAGATGATCGGATGATCAAGATTTACTTCAGCTCTCCGAGCTTCGGGAGTTTCAGATCTCAACTAAAAAATATCGAAGTTATTTATCCAGAGTTCACGATCCATCGCATCGTATCCCTCTGGATCTAACAATTGAAATTTACTCTGGCTCTCCGGCTCTTCGGGCTTCGGGAATTTCAATTCTCAATTGGAAATTCTTGAAGTGATATTTCTATGGAATCTTAGTTCAAATGAAACGTACTCCCCCNTATACAATAGTGAGGGGAAGGGCAAAGTGTTTCTAGAGATGAGAAAATGTTGGAAATACTAAGACAACTGAGAGGGGGGGGTGAATCAATTGTTACTTTGCTTAAACAATTTTATGCCTATTGAAATATTATTAATGTTCTCCAAGTAATCATCAAGATTATGAAAGTCATGAACAACATAAATAATAAATATCAATCACACATATGATATACATAGAGACATATTCATGAGGAGACCCATAAAGGGAGAAAACCTCTTCTTCTTAGAATGATAGACATTCTTTTAAGTTCTATACATCATCAATATTTGAGCACCAACTCAAAATGAGGCTACAACCTCTTCTTTAACAAGATGCAACTTGTAGAGAGCACCAACCCTCTGGTTTCTCTAGCACCCACTAGAAGGAAGCACCAAATCCCTGAGTGTTCTAGCACCAACTGGATGGAAGAACCAACTTCCATTCACACAGGCGCCAACTTGTATAACAGAGAACAATGATTCTCCCTTGCACCACCCTACCACTCTGGTTTTTTTGGCTTCAACCAGATGGAATCTACAACTCCCTGTGTTCAAGAACACACTCGAAACTTTGAGAACAACAATCCTCCCTAGCACCACCCTACCACCTTGAGATGTAAATATTTTCTTTTTGAAATTTATTACAGTGATACAATATTTATCAATGCCTTACCAATCTCACCATTATTCTTCTACACTGGTCTGCTCTACCTGCATCAGTGTTTTCCTGCTCGCATATTCTTGCGCTTAAGCTCTCGTACTGTCTGTTGTTTTCACCATTTCTTCTTTGTCTAGCTTATGTTCTTCATCTCTCCATTTTCTCCCTCAGTTCATGCTGTAATCTTCATTGCTTACAATTCGACTACTTTTTTTACAAAGAAACATCATCCTCTCTCTGTCATGACATTTTTCTTTTATTCCTTCTCTCATCCTACATTACACTCCACATATCCAATGCTTAAGTCGGAATCTAAAAAACGTCCAGGAATCATGATTCCAACGCTCAGGAACAATGATTCAACCCCTCAGGAACAATGATTCAGTTTGTGTAATTGAATCATAACTGATCAATAAATCACAAGATGAAACAACAACCCTTCAATCCGATTCGGTTTGATCATCGTCATTGGATTACACACACATATGCTTTTTTACTTTTCAATGCGTAACCTCTAATGTGGAGCCTAGCAACACTAGCACCTTCCTCAATCTTCCATTGATGTGACTTTGGGTGATGCTCTCATGTGACCACGCGATTGTCGGCGGGGCCAAAGGTGTTTTGAGGGAAATCCTCTTTTCACCCCACAATTTACTATAGATCTCCACATATGCCATTGGTGATACCATGGTTTTGATTGTGGCCTGCTCACAAAAAATTAAGACTTGAGCATGTTCTGACCCCACAATGCGATGAGACTATCGATCTCACGATCTTGACAATGCTCCTGAACTGGCGATTCAGATCTGTCCTTTCAAGTTCTGTGGATCAGATCTAACCTTCCTAAATCAACAACTATGATTTACTTCATGATCCGGGCTCTGGGAGTTTCAAATCTCAAACCCTGCTTTCCTCCGTATGTCAATCTTCTAGAGTCGATGATCCACAAACACCTATCCTTCTCAATCGACGTCTCTGCCTCTACTTCAGGGATTTTTCCTCTCAACTAGATCAATGGTCCTGTTTCCCCTTTCTCTATCAACGATCGAGATCTTCTTCGCTACTTCGGGCTTCGATGATTTCAATTCTCAACCTTCATGCTATCCCATAATGGTTTTAGCCAGATTCCAAAGATTTTTTCCACATGTCCTCCTCAAATCAACGGTCCTTGTTCACTTCAGGACTTCAGCCTTCAAGAGATTCAACTCCTTTACACTCGCCTGCTCCTGGAGCGTTTCACCCAGATTCCATGATCTAACGATGCGTGTCCCCTTGAATAGGAAGGTTGAGGCTTACTTTGGGCCTTTACCCGAAATCCACAGATTTACGCCATGTCTCTTCTGGATTAGATGACCCAGATCCACTTCAAATGATTTGAAACTTGAGCTTTACTCCGGATGATCTGACGACTAATATCTATTTCAGATGATCGGATGATCAAGATTTACTTCATCTCTCCGAGCTTCGGGAGTTTCAGATCTCAACTAAAAAATATCGAAGTTATTTATCCAGAGTTCACGATCCATCGCATCGTATCCCTCTAGATCTAACGATTGAAATTTACTCTGGCTCTCCGGCTCTTCGGGCTTTGGGAATTTCAATTCTCAATTGGAAATTCTTGAAGTGATATTTCTATGGAATCTCAGTTCAAATGAAACGTACTCCCCCTAACAATCAAAGGTTGGGATTTGTTGTCGGCGATTTTCACCTCCTCCCCATCCACAAACTTTCAAAGTTATGGATCTCACGCCACCTATCCTCCTCGACGATGGACAGCCCCAAATCACTTCGGGACTTCAGAACTTTGGCAAGCTCCCTCTCCTGCGTGTGCAAAGAGCTAAGGATTTCACACCTTGATTTGATTAGACGGTTGTTGATCCTCTGGATCAATGATCCAACGGTCGAGAAGACTCTTGAAGCAAATCCACGATCAAGGATTTTGATCCTGATCACGTTTATGTACCACGCTTTCCCTTTTAAGATTTGATATCTGCATACTGTTCACTTATCGTCTTGAGCTTATGATTTTCTTGTTTTCCATCGTCATTGATGTTCTTTCCATCAATGACAAGAACACTCTTCTTGTAAAACATGCCAACAATATCCCCCTTTGGAATTGATGGAAACCATGAAAGGATGCACTATTCTTCTTAGACCTCAAACTGTAGCATCTAGACCACACCTTTTCTCCCCCTTTGACATCAATGTCAAAGAAAATGGAGAGTGACTTTGTTCTCCCCCTGAACTGAGATAAAATGAGCACTCTCCCCCCGATAAGATAGACTTTTTTAACTTGATAACAGGGTCACATCCAACTTTTTGCGTAGATACTCAAACTGAGCTTTTGCAAGTGGTTTAGTGAAGATATCAGCTATCTGTTCTGTGGAAGGAATACAATTCAGCTGAACAACTTTGTTTGTAACCTTCTCTTTGAGAAAATGATACTTTATTGGTATATGCTTAGTCTTTGAATGGAGAACATGATTCTTCAAGACACTAATGGCACTGGTGTTATCACAGTGAAGTGGAATGGGATCAATATAAGTTACCTTCAAATATGTAAGAGTTTGTATCATCCATAAGATTTGAGTGCAGCAAGTAGCAACAACAATGTACTCTGCCTCTGTAGTTGATAATGAAATATATCCCTGCTTCTTACTAATCCATGTTACTAACGAATCACCTAAGAAGAATTAACCTCCACTGGTTCTCTTTCTCTCATCCAAACAGTTTTCCCAATCAACATCTAAATATGCAGTTAATTGAAAATTCTAATTTCTAGGATACCAAAGACCATAATTCATTGTACCCTTCAAATATTTGAATATCTTTTTGATAACTACTAAATGAATTTGTTTAGGAGCAGAACGATAACCACCTACCATTCCAATAGCTTGCATTATATCATGATGGGATGCTGTGATGTACAGAAGACTTCCTATCATTGATCGATATGTTCTTTGATCAACATCAGGTGAAATATCATCTTTACTGATCTTGCAACCAACCACCATAGGAATACTAATAGGAGAGGAATATTCCATCTGAAACTTCTTCAACATCTCTTTCAAATACTTTTCTTGAGAGATAGATAGCCCTGCAGAACTCTGATTGATTTGTAAACCAAGAAAATATGATAGTTATCCTATCAAGGACATCTCAAACTCAGTTTGCATAGAATTAGAAAACCACTGAACTAAAGGGTAATTGGTACATCCAAAAATAATGTCATCTACATAAACCAAAACAACTAATAAATCATCACCTTCAGACTTAATATATAGATTGCTATCAACAATACCTTTCTTGAACCTTTTGTCCTGTAGAAATTTTTCCAGTCTATAATTCCAGGCTCGTGGTGACTGTTTCAGTCCATATAATGCCCTTTTCAACTTACAGACATAGTCAGGATTATCTGTCAGTGAAAATCCTTCAGGTTTCTCCACATATACATCTTCTTCTAGATCTCCATAAAGAAATGTCGACTTAACATCCATCTGATATATTTAAAGTTATTATGACATGCATAGGCAAGAAATATTATGATGGATTCCAATCTTGCCACTGGTGCAAAGGTTTCATCACAATCTTGTCCTTCAACTTGTGCATACCCCTTACAGACAAATCTGGATTTATTCCTAAAAATTTGTCCTTGTTCATTCATTTTATTCTTAAAGACCCATTTGGTGCCAATTACATTCTTATCTGCAGGTGTAGGAACAAGCTCTCTCAATTTGATCCAGTTCCTCATTCATTGATTTTAACCATTTTACATCTTTACTGGCTTCGTTAAAGTTCTTGGGTTCCACCATGTATATGAAGGCTATATGTGATTGCTCAATGTCTTTGATTATCCTTCTCTTGGTGTGTACAGCTTTGTCTTTCTCACCAATTATCTGACTTGCAGGATGATTCTTTTGAGTAATTCTGGAGGAAGGATTTGATGTTGTCTGTTGATTTGAGTCTGCCTAATTATTTGTATCTTCATCTGACTCAGAGTATTCTATTTTTTATTCTTGGACCTGTTCATCTTCAACTTCAACTATATCCTCTGTTGTTGATTCAACACTGCTTACATCTCATACCGGGTTTTCTTCATCAACTTTAATGTCAATACAATCAACCAATTTATGAAGCCTCTTATTATAGCATATGTATCCTTTATTGTTTGTAGCATGCCCTAAAAATATACCTTCATCATCCCTGTCATGATATTTGCCAAGATTTTCATCATTGTTCTTGATATAACACTTACTCCCAAAGAATTTAAAATGCTTGATTAAAGCAGGTCTTCCAAACCATAGTTCATAAGGAGTCTTGTCACTTTGTGGCCTGAGATGAGATTTGTTAAGAATATGTACAACTGTATGAATTTCTTCTACCCAATATGTTTGAGCAATATTCCTTTCATTCATCATTGATCTTTCCATCTACTGAACTGATCTATTATGTCTCTCAACTACTCCATTTTGTTGTGGAGTTCTTGGAATAGTATACTCTCTTTTGATCCCATGTTTATCACAAAACTCTTTGAAGTCCCTTGAACTAAACTCTCCTCCTCTATCTTACTGCCTTCAATCTTTTTCCTGTTTGATTCTCAGTTAGAGCCTTAAACACTTTGAATTTTTCAAATGCTTCAGATTTTTCTTTCAGAAAGGAAACCCATGTAAGTCTAGAATAATCATCAATAATAAACATGAAGTAATTTTAT
This sequence comes from Picea glauca, assembly GCA_000966675.3. NCBI lineage: Eukaryota > Viridiplantae > Streptophyta > Pinopsida > Pinales > Pinaceae > Picea > Picea glauca. The sequence goes on along the minus strand of JZKD02S0220420.1, from coordinate 1,974 downwards.
TTTCTTGTACCTTCCTTCCTTGGTGGTACGCATAAATACATATGTACTAACTGAAGAGGTTTCTTTGTTGATGCAAAGTTCTTAGATTTAAACTGTGTTCGAGTAAGCTTTCCTATTTGGCAAGGTTTGCATACAAAATCATATGGATTTGATATTTTTGGAAGATCTTTTACTGCCCCACTGTTTCTAAGTTTGATTAGTTGCTCAAAATTTAGGTGTCCAAGTCTCCTATGCCATAACCAAATTTCATCATATTTGCTTAAGTGACATTCTTCTTTTTCTTCTTTCAAAACATAGACATTGTTTTCTGTTCTTATGCCTTATGCAATCAACTATCCTGAATTCACAGATTGTATTTTACAATCTTTAGAAGTGAAAACAACTTTACATCATTTGTCACAAACTTGACTAACACTAAGCAGATTATGTTTCGGACTATCTACAAACAACACATATTGAGATTTCCCTTTGCCATTATTTAGACTTACCATTCCTTTACCTTTGATTTTTCCTGGTGCATCATTTCCAAAGGTTACATTTCCTGATTTTCTTTCACTTAGAGACATAAACTTACTTTTTTCTCCAGTCATGTGTTTGGAACATCCACTATTAATATACCATGGGTTCTTTTGTCTTTGAGCTGAAAATACTAGACCACATTTTTCACTATCTTTCTTTTTCCATGTGTTGGCATTTCTAGCTAAGGGTTTTATCCTTGGATCTACTTTCTAATTCTTTAGATGGCAATTTTCACCTTTGTGGCCGAATTTATGACAGTTATAGCATTTGAGCTCATTGTTCAATAGTTCAAAGTGATTGGTGTAAATTTTTCTACTCATTGGTTGTTTAGTTCTATGTTGCAAAGATTGTTTATTTCTTGATCTCCTCAGTTGCATGTCTCTAAACTTAATTTGAAAATTTTCAATCTTATGACCAAAATTAGAGTAGTAAAAATAGTAACCATGGAATAAATTTTGGTACCTGAAGGATGGCCTTCTTCTTGGAATTTGTTTCTCCATCTTTTGATATCTTTGTTTTTTTATCAAAGATCATCTTGTCTTTATTAGATTTTGGTGGCAGAGTACTCACATGGTCTGATTGTCTGTTGACTTGGAACTTGATCATATTTACTAGCTCTTTTATTTCTGTCTGTTTCCTACTTGAACCACTTACATAGCCTAATCCAGTCTTCAACAAAGGATATTTCTGTTTGCTCATAATTTCGTTTATTTTTGCTGAGGCTTTAATGTTTGGAATATTTTGGAGATACAATGGTTTAAACTTCTCCGTCTTTTTTCTGGTTTTTACTACCTATTCTTCCAAGGCTTTACATCTTTCCATCTTCTCTGATAACTGTTGTTTTAGAATGTCCTCTATTTTCTTTGCCTCTTCTAATTCCACTTTTAGCAGGGAAAATTCTTCATCGGGATTTTTACTGTCTTTCTCGAACTGTATTAGCAATTGTTTTTTATTTTTCTTCTTAAATATGAGTCTAGCAATTTCTTCTAGGGCACTGATCAGTTCTCCTTCCAAGTCAACCACAGCTTCTTCATCATTAACATCATTTCCCATGATTTTATTATCATAATCCTCTTTGTCCATAAACATAAATTCATTAACCTTATCTTCACAAGAAGAATCACTATATGTGTTTCCTGAAGAGTCATCATTGTTTACACATAAACTTTTCTTTTTACCAAATCTCTTGGATTTGTACTTCTCTTCACCTTCAAAGTTTTGGTCCTTCTTGTGTGGACACTTAGATGAAAAGTGACATATCTTTCCACAGTTAAAATATTTGAAGGGAAACTTCCCTTGGAGCTTTCCTGATCCTTTCTTTAGTATTCTCACAAATTTTTCTTCAATTTCATCAAGCTCATAATCCTCATTCTTATATTCTTTAAATGATGCTTTGCTAGAGGTGGGTTTATCTTTACTAATCCTCATTTCATAAGCAGTCAGAGTTCCTAGAAG
>JZKD02S0220409.1:0-21813 GCA_000966675.3 Picea glauca | reverse complement strand
CGCCTTTGGGAACCCAAATCATTGGAGAATGCATTTAAGGTGGCAAGAAATGTTGAAAGTAAAAATATGGCTATGGATACTAGAAGGACCAATCCTAACATCTATAGAGATAACACTGCTCATTCTTCTAAAACACTTCAACCTACAAGGTTGACACCTCAATAATTGGACGAAAGAAAAGCAAAAGGTTTATGTTTTAATTGTGACAACAAGTACAGTAAAGGACATAAGGCTGGTGAGAAGAAATTATTCTACATAGATTGTGAAGAAGAAGAACAAGAACAAGAACCATATCAAGATGAAAACGTAGAAGCAATTTCATCTGAAGAGTTGAATCTGACTATATCATGTAATGCATTGGCTGGAATTATCACTCCTCAAACCCTCAAGATCAAAGGATACATCAGAAAGAAAAAGGTAATAGTCCTAATTGATTCTGGAAATACTCATAATTTCATTCACTATAAATTAGCCAAAGATCTCAATTGCTTTGTATATCCAGCGCCAGAGTTTCAAGTAATGNTTGGAGAATGCATTTAAGGTGGCAAGAAATGTTGAAAGTAAAAATATGGCTATGGCTACTAGAAGGACCAATCCTAACATCTATAGAGATAACACTGCTCCTTCTTCTAAAACACTTCAACCTACAAGGTTGACACCTCAATAATTGGAGGAAAGAAAAGCAAAAGGTTTATGTTTTAATTGTGACAACAAGTACAGTAAAGGACATAAGGGTGGTGAGAAGAAATTATTCTACATAGATTGTGAAGAAGAAGAAGAAGAAGAAGAACCATCTCAAGATGAAAACGTAGAAGCAATTTCATCTGAAGAGTTGAATCCGACTATATCATGTAATGCATTGGCTGGAATTATCACTCCTCAAACCCTCAAGATCAAAGGATACATCAGAAAGAAAAAGGTAATAGTCCTAATTGATTCTGGCAATACTCATAATTTCATTCACTATAAATTATCCAAAGATCTCAATTGCTTTGTATATCTAGCGCCAGAGTTTCAAGTAATGATTGCAGATGGAGGAACTATCAATTTCTCAGGAAAANTATATTCATACATTGTGTTACATTGTTTACAATACAATATACATATAGGAGCTAGTGGCATCCAAAACCCTAACCCAATGACTTGGATTAGTCCAAAACCCTAATTCCTTAACCGAAAATAGAAAACCATCGGCAAAAACGATGTGCCGAAAAACCACCTAAATATCATGTGGTCCTGGAAATATGTCATCCTAGAAATATGTCATCCCGATAATATGTCATCCCGATAATATGTCATCCTAGAAATATGTTGTCTCGGAAGTTTCCCATTCCTGTCATTAATGAATTGTTATATGAACTACATGTAGCAATCTATTTCACAAAATTGGATCTCCATTCAGGGTATCATCAGATCAGAATGAAGGAAGAAGATATCCCAAAAACAACATTCTAAACTCATCAAGGCCATTATCAATTTTTGGTCATGCCTTTTGACCTTACAAATGCACCTGCCACATTCCAAGGGTTGATGAATTCCATTTTCAATCCCTTCCTTCAAAAATTTGTGTTAGTATTTTTTGATGATATACTAATCTATAGCAAGTCTTGGGAGGATTATGTGCGACATGTTGACAAGGTGCTACAACTACTAAAGGAGCAACNAAACCGGGAAAACCAACATATATTATATTCATACATTGTGTTACATTGTTTACAATACAATATACATATAGGAGCTAGTGGCATCCAAAACCCTAACCCAATGACTTGGATTAGTACAAAACCCTAATTCCTTAACCGAAAATAGAAAACCATCGGCAAAAACCATGTGCCGAAAAACCACCTAAATATCATGTGGTCCTGGAAATATGTCGTCCCGGAAATATGTCATCCCGATAATATGTCGTCCTAGAAATATGTTGTCTCGAAAGTTTCTCATTCCTGTCATTAATGAATTGTTATATGAACTACATGTAGCAATCTATTTCACAAAATTGGATCTCCATTCAGGGTATCATCAGATTAGAATGAAGGAAGAAGATATCCCAAAAACAACATTCTAAACTCATCAAGGCCATTATCAATTTTTGGTCATGCCTTCTGACCTTACAAATGCACCTGCCACATTCCAAGGGTTGATGAATTCCATTTTCAATCCCTTCCTTCAAAAATTTGTGTTAGTATTTTTTGATGCTATACTAATCTATAGCAAGTCTTGGGAGGATTATGTGCGACATGTTGACAAGGTGCTACAACTACTAAAGGAGCAATAACTATATGCCAAACCATCCAAATGTTTCTTTGGAGTANATAAACAAACACAATGGTTCAAATGGTTACCCTTGGCAGAATGGTGGTATAACACTTCCTTTCATACTACAACAAAAATGACACCATTTATGGAACTTTATGGATACCACCCTCTATCCATCACTTCTTCTCTAAAAGAAAAATATAAGGTTCAAGAAGTGGAAGATCAGATCGAGAATCAACATCAAGTTCTCCAAATCTTAAAGGACAACCTGACCATGGCACAAAATCGCATGAAACAACAAGCAGATCAACATCGTAGTGAAAGAAGTTTTGAATTAGGTGATTGGGTGTTTTTAAGACTACAACCATACAAATAGATGTTCCTCAAGCAAGACAAGAAGGATAATAAATTATCACAAAAGTACCATGGCCCTTATAAGTTGTTACAAAAGATTGGTACTATGGCATACAAATTAGAGTTGCCTGCATCTTCACGAGTACACCTAGTTTTCCATGTTTCATGCTTAAAGAAGGTTATAGGTGACAAGATCTCGATTCAAACTATATTGCCAGAACTTGACGAGGAAGGAAAAGTCATATTGGAACCTGAAGCCATCATTGACACAATAATTCAACAGCTGAGGAATATATCCATTTCAGAGTATCTCATTAAATGGAGGAAACTACCGGCTGAAGATTCCACTTGGGAAAATGAGTCTTTTATACAGAAGAATCTAGAGTTAGTCAAGCATTGTAGACAACACTTGTCTCAAGGGGAGGGGCATGTTAAGCCCTAATATTGGCTCATTACCCCTGAATTGGGGCATATTATATTAGTAATGTTATTTTATTTATGTCGTCTTTAGGCCATTAGTTGTAATTATACCTCCTAGTCTCCTATGTATACCAAAGAGACATTTTCATTTTGAATCATCTTGCACTTGAGAATTTAAGTGGGTTAAAAGGAGGTTGCCCCCTGGAAGAGGCTTATTATCTGTAATTATCTCTTTTTCAAGGCATTGACTACTTTTTCTGAGGTTTTTCTATGCTATATTGGTATTTGGTTCTTAACGGTAGTGGACGAAATACCTTGTTCATTACCACCTATCAGGAGTATAAGTCATCATATCGATGTTATACCTGGAGCCAGTTTACCGAACAAATAAACATATCGGTTGACGCCGCAGGAAAATGAAGAAGTTAAGAGGCAGGTCCGGGAATTAATGGACACAGGATTGATTCGATAAATATTGAGTCCATGCATTGTTCCAACAGTGCTCAACCCAAAGAAAGATGGAGGCTAAAGAATGTGTACATATGTTGGGTTATGAAAAAGGTATAAATATCTTCATTTTTCCCACAGTTCATGATATAATTTTGATTGATTTTTTAGATAGCTAGGGATAGATAGGAAAGAATATGATTAATATGTCTCTTAGGGTTGTTATTAAAGTTTTATTAAATAGATTCTAATTTATGATTNATAAACAAACACAATGGTTCAAATGGTTACCCTTGGCAGAATGGTGGTATAACACTTCCTTTCATACTACAACAAAAATGACACCATTTATGGAACTTTATGGATACCACCCTCTATCCATCACTTCTTCTCTAAAAGAAAAATATAAGGTTCAAGAAGTGGAAGATCAGATCGAGAATCAACATCAAGTTCTCCAAATCTTAAAGGAAAACCTGACCATGGCACAAAATCGCAAGAAACAACAAGCAGATCAACATCGTAGTGAAAGAATTTTGAAGTAGGTGATTGGGTGTTTTTAAGACTACAACCATACAAATAGATGTTCCTCAAGCAAGACAAGAAGGATAATAAATTATCACAAAAGTACTATGGCCCTTATAAGTTGTTACAAAAGATTGGTACTATGGCATACAAATTAGAGTTGCCTGCATCTTCACGAGTACACCTAGTTTTCCATGTTTCATGCTTAAATAAGGCTATAGGTGACAAGATCTCGATTCAAACTATATTTCCAGAACTTGACGAGGAAGGAAAATTCATATTGGAACCTGAAGCCATCATTGACACAAGAATTCAACAGCTGAGGAATAGATCCATTTCAGAGTATCTCATTAAATGGAGGAAACTATCGGCTGAAGATTCCACTTGGGAAAATGAGTCTTTTATACATAAGCATCTAGAGTTAGTCAAGCATTGTAGACAACACTTGTCTCAAGGGGAGGGGCATGTTAAGCCCTAATATTGGCTCATTACCCTTGAATTGGGGCATATTATATTAGTAATGTTATTTTATTTATGTCGTCTTTAGGCCATTAGTTGTAATTATACCTCCTAGTCTCCTATCTATACCAAGGAGACATTTTCATTTTGAATCATCTTGCACTTGAACATTTAAGTGGGGTAAAAGGAGGTTGCCCCCTAGAAGAGGCTTATTATCTGTAATTATCTCTTTTTCAAGGCATTGACTACTTTTTCTGAGGTTTTTCTATGCTATATTGGTATTTGGTTCTTAACAGTAGTGGACGAAATACCTTGTTCATTACCACCTATCAGGAGTATAAGTCATCATATCGATGTTATACCTGGAGCCAGTTTACCGAACAAATAAACATATCGGTTGACGCCGCAGGAAAATGAAGAAGTTAAGAGGCAGGTCCGGGAATTAATGGACACAGGATTGATTCGATAAATATTGAGTCCATGCATTGTTCCAACAGTGCTCAACCCAAAGAAAGATGGAGGCTAAAGAATGTGTACATATGTTGGGTTATGAAAAAGGTATAAATATCTTCATTTTTCCCACAGTTCATGATATAATTTTGATTGATTTTTTAGATAGCTAGGGATAGATAGGAAAGAATATGATTAATATGTCTCTTAGGGTTGTTATTAAAGTTTTATTAAATAGATTCTAATTTATGATTKKAATGGTTTGATTTTGTTACAGAATTGGATAAATAACTGCCAAAGATAACCAAAGAGATTTTGGYTATGCACAAGMTATTGAAGGTTGAAGACTTTTTAGGCACAAATCAGTTTGAAGATAAYACATTTTCTATATTGTAATTTTATAATAGTAAAGMAATCCTGAGGATATTTCGATCCTTAGGATAGCTTGATTTACCCAAACTATTCTAATATATAAGAAGATGATAGATCCAGAAAAATAGGAAAGAGAAAAAAAACGCATTCAAGTAATTAGATTCAGAACAGTTCTGTGCAAGCCGTTTTTGTAAATGTTTAACCAGCCATGGAATCAATTAAATTTTTTAGTTTTTTTATCATTTCTGTGCTCTGATTTTCTTGTAGCAGTACTTCTGAAGACTGAGGGCCCAATCTGAAGGAGTTACTGTCTCATTCTGTAATTGTATCAATTCGAAGTTTGATTTCCATTTTATGATTCAGATCTCTTTTACAATAGCCAAGGATAAATGCACAAGTGTGTTAATGATTTTGTGATTGGTTGCATATAGAAGACATACATTTATATTATTTATCAATGATTGTTGTTATGATTTCTATTTATGAAGTTATTGCTTGACAGTTCCTCTCATTTTCATCCGCGTTGTTCATTTTCCTTAGATTTATGATTGTTGTTCCTTTCGGTTAAAGTTACAATAGTTGTTCCTTTCGATTAAAGTTACAATAGTTGTTCCTTTCAGTAAAGTTACATTAGTTGTCCCTTCTGATTAGATTATAATTGTTGTTTATTTATATAGATAGAGTAATTTGTCATTTCCTTTCCAGTAATCATAATTCATAATTGATAGTTAATTTTGCAAGTCCTTAGTTAGATTCAATTACTGCTTTCTAGTTAAGTGAATGCAATAGATTAATTAGTTCCTTTCCATTTCACAACATCTTAGTAATCAGATTTCAATTCTAGTTAGTTCTTAGAATATTTGGTAAACGTTTGAGGAACTAGATTGTTGATAAACTTAGATTTGGTGTAGCTACGCGATTTTAGGCGACCTGCATAAACTTTTCCGATATTTTTGAGATAAAAGATGAATCTTTGGGTTGATAAATCAATGTTAAACTAAGTTCGTTTTTAGAAAATATTTATACACCAACAATAGAATCAAGGGAAATAAATCATATTACCATTAGATACAGATTTCCATTGCCAAGGATGGACGACTTGATGGATTTCTTGAGTAGAGCAAATTTTTTTTCAAAGATTGATTTGAAAAGTGGATATCATCAAATTCGAATAAGAGAAGTTGATGAATGGAAGACAACATTCAAGACGAATGAGGGGTTCTATGAATGGCTTGTCATGCCAGTTGTTTTAATGAATGTGCCCAGTACTTTCATGATGTTGATGAATGAAGTCCTGAAGGATTTCATAGGGAAGTTCGTCATTGTATATCTTGACGATATATGAATGTTCAACAAGACAAAGTAGAACACTTAAAGCATCTAGTTGCAGTAATGAGAAGATTATAGTAGGATAAATTTTTGATTAATATGAAGAAATCATCATTTGTGAGGAAGAACTCATTTATTTGGGTTTTGTTATCTCTACAAATGAACTGAAAATGGATCCGAAAAAGATAAAGGCGATTAAAAACTGTCCATCGCCGAAGAGCGTGTTTGAAGTTCGAAGCTTCCATGGTTTGGCTAGATTCTACAGAAAATTTATCCAAAAATTCAATGGAATAAGTGCACCAATGATGGATATGGTGAAGAAATGACACAAATATTTTCACTAGACGGAGGAAGCAGAGAAAAGTTCCAATCTGCTGAAGAAGAAGATCACTGAGCAATCGATTTTGGTTTTGCCAGATTTTAGCAAGACATTCTAGGTCAGGTGTGACACAGGTGGATTTTCAATCGGAGTGGTCTTGAGCCAAGACGACAGGACGATCGCATACCTCAATGAAAAACTAAATGAAGCGAAGATTAAGTACTCCACATATGAAATAGAATTCTATGCATTCATACAAGCATTGAAGAAGTGGATACATTATTTGGTTCCCAAGGAGTTTGTTTTGTACAACAATAATCACACTTTGCAATTCGTGACTTGATAGGAGAAGTTGAACCAAAAACATGCTAAATGGGTTGAATACATGCAAAATTTTACTTTTGTGACTAAGCATATTTCTGGAACTGCTAACAAAGTTGTTGATGCTTTGAGTAGGAAATGTTTGTTTATGCAGGAATTTAGAGTCAAGACTTTGGGTTTTGATAACCTCAAAGAAATGTACAGGGACCACCCAGATTTTAAAGAGGCATATGAGGCATTTTAGAATCCAATTCTTAGGGATAGAAGCTAATGGACTGAATACATGATCTAGGATGGATTATTGTTCAGGGGAAATCAATTATGTATTCTGAAATGATCCATGAGGGAGAAGGAAAAACATAGTGGAGGATTGGTCGGACATTTCGGTCATGACAAGACATTCTCAAAGTTGAATGGCTCATATTATTGGCCAAGGATGAGGAAAGATGTCAAGAAATTTGTAGACAGGTGCAGAATTTGTCAGCACATGAAAGGGAAAAGACAGAACACAGGGTTATACCAACCATTACCCATACCTGAAAGGTCGTGGGACACAATGAGCATAGATTTTGTATTGGGACTGCCAAGAACCTAGAGGGGATATGATTCAATATTTTTGGTAGTTGAAAAATTTTCAAAGATGGCACATTTCATACCATGCTAGAAAACTAGTGACAAAACTCATATTGCGAACCTATTTTTCAAGGAAGACGTCAGAAATCATGGCTTTCCAAGGAGTATCATTTCTGGTCAAGATACCAAGCTCGTAGGGAATTTCTGGAGGACATTATGGAAGAAGTTGGGGACAAGTTTGTCTTTTAGCTCAACATATCATCCTCAGATGGATGGACAAATAGAGGTCATGAAAAGGATCTTGGGAGATTTGTTAAGAAGCTTAGTGACTGAACACCACAGTCAATGGGATCACATTCTACCACAGGAAGAATTCACTTACAATTATTCACTCAATGGAAGCATAGGGCAGAGTCCATTCTATATTGTATACGGAATGCAACCAAGGGGAGTTTCTAAATTGAAAGATTCATAACAAAATGAATTCAGGAGCGCTAGTGAAGAGGACTTTGCAGAAGGAATGAAGGATATTCATAGCCAAGTTAAGGAGCGATTGCAGAGTTCAAGTCAAGAATACAAATTGAGAGTAGATCAACATAGGCGATAACTTCAATTTGAAGATGGTGATCTGATTTTTGCACATTTGAGGAAGGAGAGGTTCCCAAGGGGAACATATAATAAGTTTAAGATGAAAAAGATTGGACCATGCAAGCTCATAAGGAAATTTGGGGCAAACGCATATGAGATTGAATTACCCGATGGGGTCGGAATCTCACCGATATTTAATGTTGTGGATTTGTACCCTTATAGAGCTGAAGAAGCAGGAATAGAAGATGAGAAAGAAGAAGTTCAATGGACAAAACAAATGCATGTAGCTGAAAATCCGTAGATGGAAAGCATAATTGACAAGAGAATTAGCAAAAAGACCAAAAGAAAGGAGTATTTTGAATACTTGGTCAAGTGGAAGGGACATGCAGTTGAAGATGCTAGTTGGGAGGATGAAGCATAAATTCATAGGCATGGACAGACCATGAAAAAACTCATGAACAGGAGTTCATGAAAATTTTCAAGCAAGGAATTATGATGCAGGAGCATCGTACGTAGCCAGCCAAGAAAGCACATAGGTGGAAGACAGCTAGAAAAGCACCAGTGCACATTTTGAAATGTTTTGAAAAATTAAGGAGTGGATATTAATGTAATAGCTAGGGGAAGCGTACTTACATTTATGTCTTAGAGATATGAACAAATCCAGATAAATTACTCTCATCTTTCGGATGTAATAGGCATTTAAGTCTGTTTAATGTAAAGTAGGTAGATATGAATGTTAGATTAGACAATTAATACGTATAGGAGGGAAAATGGATATAGACACCCTCACCCTTGTATTATTGTAATGGGATGATCATTCAGAATTCATAAGTAGTAGAGCTATAGTAGAGAACTATAGAGAAGAACCCATGTACAGGAGCACTTGAGTTAATATATGAAGCTTTGACTCAACTTTCATGGTGCTATGATGATTACTGTTTACATTTGTTAAATGGTATGTTTATAGTTGTTTTAGTTTCTCTGTTAAGCATTTGTTTCAATGTTGTATTGTGTGTATGATTTCATGTTGAATGTATGAAGTCTGAGGGAGAAGAGGAATGAGTTTCAATTCTTTCTCTTCCTGAGAATTCCTGCAAGGAGTGGAGTGAACGTCCGCAAGGTGTCCGTTGATGAAGGTCTGAGTTTTTACCTCAGAAATCTCAGGAGAGATACCATTGTTGTCATACCAGCTGAAGTGAAGGTGAAGCACAGAGCCATGCAAGGTGTGCGCAAGCCAATTGAAGCCTTGGATGTTATAAATCCAGAAGGAAGGTTGAAGGACCACTATTGCAAAGAGTGCGCAGGGTCAAAGACTCAAATAAATAGAGGTTATTTGAAAGTTTTCGCAAGGAGTGTGAGTAGGATTCCTTTTGGAAGATTGAGTTTGCAAGAGAAAGATCAGGATGGATTTAACCTTTAAAGTGCTCAAAGGGAGAAAGAGATCGAAATCGTCACATAGAATTTAACTTCAGGAAGGAGAACATCAATTCGTTTGGACAAAAGTCATTGAGGAGTGCATCTGGTGGTTAGAATTCTCTGTGGAGTACTCACGAAGTCATGAGGACCATAAGATCCATAGGAGTTGTAAGGTGGTTAGGAGTTGGATGAACCCACCACCTTGATATCAAGAATCAATGTGGGTTGTTGATCGTGGTCAGTTTGAGCTTTCAGATCATTTTGGGAATTTAGGATTCATAAGTTTGGAGTGCGGGCCAAAATCCTTGGTCACTCAAATTCCCAAATCACGAAAGGGATTATCAGGTGTGGGATTTCGAAATTTCGGTATTTCAGGGTTTGGCATTCCGGAAACTCTTATGACAAAGAGCCAAGACTCTTGACATTGAAAACTCTGAAGTCGCGAAACACGACGTGTCTCTGGAGTGGAATCTTGGTATTTCGGTATTTCGGGTTCNAATCCTGAGGATATTTCGATCCTTAGGATAGCTTGATTTACCCAAACTATTCTAATATATAAGAAGATGATAGATCCAGAAAAATAGGAAAGAGAAAAAAAACGCATTCAAGTAATTAGATTCAGAACAGTTCTGTGCAAGCCGTTTTTGTAAATGTTTAACCAGCCATGGAATCAATTAAATTTTTTAGTTTTTTTATCATTTCTGTGCTCTGATTTTCTTGTAGCAGTACTTCTGAAGACTGAGGGCCCAATCTGAAGGAGTTACTGTCTCATTCTGTAATTGTATCAATTCGAAGTTTGATTTCCATTTTATGATTCAGATCTCTTTTACAATAGCCAAGGATAAATGCACAAGTGTGTTAATGATTTTGTGATTGGTTGCATATAGAAGACATACATTTATATTATTTATCAATGATTGTTGTTATGATTTCTATTTATGAAGTTATTGCTTGACAGTTCCTCTCATTTTCATCCGCGTTGTTCATTTTCCTTAGATTTATGATTGTTGTTCCTTTCGGTTAAAGTTACAATAGTTGTTCCTTTCGATTAAAGTTACAATAGTTGTTCCTTTCAGTAAAGTTACATTAGTTGTCCCTTCTGATTAGATTATAATTGTTGTTTATTTATATAGATAGAGTAATTTGTCATTTCCTTTCCAGTAATCATAATTCATAATTGATAGTTAATTTTGCAAGTCCTTAGTTAGATTCAATTACTGCTTTCTAGTTAAGTGAATGCAATAGATTAATTAGTTCCTTTCCATTTCACAACATCTTAGTAATCAGATTTCAATTCTAGTTAGTTCTTAGAATATTTGGTAAACGTTTGAGGAACTAGATTGTTGATAAACTTAGATTTGGTGTAGCTACGCGATTTTAGGCTACCTGCATAAACTTTTCCGATATTCTTGAGATAAAAGATGAATCTTTGGGTTCATAAATTAATGTTAAACTAAGTTCGTTTTTAGGACATCTTTATACACCAACAATAGAATCAAGGGAAATAAATCATATTACCATTAGATACAGATTTCCATTGCCAAGGATGGACGACTTGATGGATTTCTTGAGTGGAGAATTTTTTTTTTCAAAGATTGATTTGAAAAGTGGATATCATCAAATTAGAATAAGAAAAGGTGATGAATGGAAGACAACATTCAAGACGAATGAGGGGTTCTATGAATGGCTTGTCATGCCAGTTGTTTTAATGAATGTGCCCAGTACTTTCATGAGGTTGATGAATGAAGTCCTGAAGGATTTCATAGGGAAGTTCGTCATTGTGTTCTACTTTGTCTTGTTGAAAATTCTTATATCTTGACGATATAAGAATTTTCAACAAGACAAAGTAGAACACTTAAAGCATCTAGTTGCAGTAATGAGAAGATTATAGTAGGAGAAATTGTTGATTAATATGAAGAAATCATCATTTGTGAGGAAGAACTCATTTATTTGGGTTTTGTTATCTCTACAAATGAACTGAAAATGGATCCGAAAAAGATAAAGGCGATTAAAAATTCGCCATCGCCGAAGAGCGTGTTTGAAGTTCGAAACTTCCATGGTTTGGCTAGATTCTACGGAAAATTTATCCAAAAATTCAATGGAATTAGTGCACCAATGATGGATACGGTGAAGAAATGACACAAATCTTTTCACTAGACAGAGGAAGCAGAGAAAAGTTTCAATCTGTTGAAGAAGAAGATCACTGAGCAACCAATTTTGGTTTTGCCAGATTTTAGCAAGACATTCTAGGTCAGGTGTGACATAGGTGGATTTTCAATCGGAGTGGTCTTGAGCCAAGACGACGGGATGATCGCATACCTCAATGAAAAACTAAATGAAGCGAAGATTAAGTACTCCACATATGAAAAAGAATTCTATGCATTCATACAAGCATTGAAGAAGTGGAGACATTATTTGGTTCCCAAGGAGTTTGTTTTGTACAACAATAATCACACTTTGCAATTCGTGACTTGATAGGAGAAGTTGAACCAAAAACATGCTAAATGGGTTGAATAAGCATATTTCTGGAACTGCTAACAAAGTTGTTGATGCTTTGAGTAGAAAATGTTTGTTTATGCAGGAATTTAGAGTCAAGACTTTGGGTTTTGATAACCTCAAAGAAATGTACAGGGACCACCCAAATTTTAAAGAGGCATATGAGGCATTTGAGAATCCAATACTTAGGGACAGAAGACAATGGACTGAATACATGATCTAGGATGGATTATTGTTCAGAGGAAATCAATTATGTATTCTGAAATGATCCATGAGGGAGAAGGAAAAACATAGTGGAGGATTGGTCGGACATTTCAGTCATGACAAGACATTCTCAAAGTTGAATGGCTCATATTATTGGCCAAGGATCAGGAAAGATGTCAAGAAATTTGTAGACAGGTGCAGAATTTGTTAGCACATGAAAGGGAAAAGACAGAACACAGGGTTATACCAACCATTACCCATACCTGAAAGGTCGTGGGACACAATGAGCATAGATTTTGTATTGGGACTGCCAAGAACCTAGAGGGGATATGATTCAATATTTTTGGTAGTTGAAAAATTTTCAAAGATGGCACATTTCATACCATGCTAGAAAACTAGTGACAAAACTCATATTGCGAACCTATTTTTCAAGGAAGACGTCAGAAATCATGGCTTTCCAAGGAGTATCATTTCTGGTCAAGATACCAAGCTCGTAGGGAATTTCTGGAGGACATTATGGAAGAAGTTGGGGACAAGTTTGTCTTTTAGCTCAACATATCATCCTCAGATGGATGGACAAATAGAGGTCATGAAAAGGATCTTGGGAGATTTGTTAAGAAGCTTAGTGACTGAACACCACAGTCAATGGGATCACATTCTACCACAGGAAGAATTCACTTACAATTATTCACTCAATGGAAGCATAGGGCAGAGTCCATTCTATATTGTATACGGAATGCAACCAAGGGGAGTTTCTAAATTGAAAGATTCATAACAAAATGAATTCAGGAGCGCTAGTGAAGAGGACTTTGCAGAAGGAATGAAGGATATTCATAGCCAAGTTAAGGAGCGATTGCAGAGTTCAAGTCAAGAATACAAATTGAGAGTAGATCAACATAGGCGATAACTTCAATTTGAAGATGGTGATCTGATTTTTGCACATTTGAGGAAGGAGAGGTTCCCAAGGGGAACATATAATAAGTTTAAGATGAAAAAGATTGGACCATGCAAGCTCATAAGGAAATTTGGGGCAAACGCATATGAGATTGAATTACCCGATGGGGTCGGAATCTCACCGATATTTAATGTTGTGGATTTGTACCCTTATAGAGCTGAAGAAGCAGGAATAGAAGATGAGAAAGAAGAAGTTCAATGGACAAAACAAATGCATGTAGCTGAAAATCCGTAGATGGAAAGCATAATTGACAAGAGAATTAGCAAAAAGACCAAAAGAAAGGAGTATTTTGAATACTTGGTCAAGTGGAAGGGACATGCAGTTGAAGATGCTAGTTGGGAGGATGAAGCATAAATTCATAGGCATGGACAGACCATGAAAAAACTCATGAACAGGAGTTCATGAAAATTTTCAAGCAAGGAATTATGATGCAGGAGCATCGTACGTAGCCAGCCAAGAAAGCACATAGGTGGAAGACAGCTAGAAAAGCACCAGTGCACATTTTGAAATGTTTTGAAAAATTAAGGAGTGGATATTAATGTAATAGCTAGGGGAAGCGTACTTACATTTATGTCTTAGAGATATGAACAAATCCAGATAAATTACTCTCATCTTTCGGATGTAATAGGCATTTAAGTCTGTTTAATGTAAAGTAGGTAGATATGAATGTTAGATTAGACAATTAATACGTATAGGAGGGAAAATGGATATAGACACCCTCACCCTTGTATTATTGTAATGGGATGATCATTCAGAATTCATAAGTAGTAGAGCTATAGTAGAGAACTATAGAGAAGAACCCATGTACAGGAGCACTTGAGTTAATATATGAAGCTTTGACTCAACTTTCATGGTGCTATGATGATTACTGTTTACATTTGTTAAATGGTATGTTTATAGTTGTTTTAGTTTCTCTGTTAAGCATTTGTTTCAATGTTGTATTGTGTGTATGATTTCATGTTGAATGTATGAAGTCTGAGGGAGAAGAGGAATGAGTTTCAATTCTTTCTCTTCCTGAGAATTCCTGCAAGGAGTGGAGTGAACGTCCGCAAGGTGTCCGTTGATGAAGGTCTGAGTTTTTACCTCAGAAATCTCAGGAGAGATACCATTGTTGTCATACCAGCTGAAGTGAAGGTGAAGCACAGAGCCATGCAAGGTGTGCGCAAGCCAATTGAAGCCTTGGATGTTATAAATCCAGAAGGAAGGTTGAAGGACCACTATTGCAAAGAGTGCGCAGGGTCAAAGACTCAAATAAATAGAGGTTATTTGAAAGTTTTCGCAAGGAGTGTGAGTAGGATTCCTTTTGGAAGATTGAGTTTGCAAGAGAAAGATCAGGATGGATTTAACCTTTAAAGTGCTCAAAGGGAGAAAGAGATCGAAATCGTCACATAGAATTTAACTTCAGGAAGGAGAACATCAATTCGTTTGGACAAAAGTCATTGAGGAGTGCATCTGGTGGTTAGAATTCTCTGTGGAGTACTCACGAAGTCATGAGGACCATAAGATCCATAGGAGTTGTAAGGTGGTTAGGAGTTGGATGAACCCACCACCTTGATATCAAGAATCAATGTGGGTTGTTGATCGTGGTCAGTTTGAGCTTTCAGATCATTTTGGGAATTTAGGATTCATAAGTTTGGAGTGCGGGCCAAAATCCTTGGTCACTCAAATTCCCAAATCACGAAAGGGATTATCAGGTGTGGGATTTCGAAATTTCGGTATTTCAGGGTTTGGCATTCCGGAAACTCTTATGACAAAGAGCCAAGACTCTTGACATTGAAAACTCTGAAGTCGCGAAACACGACGTGTCTCTGGAGTGGAATCTTGGTATTTCGGTATTTCGGGTTCCGAGAAGTAGAGGAGGTAGTGATTTTTGGAATCGAGAGTTTCAAACTCCCGGTATGAGGAATATCGAAAAGGTTTCTATTTCATAATTTGGGAATTGGTGTGATAGGTGATTTGAGATTGAGAGTCATGAACTCCTGGTTCACAAAATCCTGAAGAGGGAAAGTAATATTTCCCTAAAAGTTGAAGGACAATAGTCGTTGCACACCAATCGGGTTTCGGGGTTTCAGGATTCAAGAGGTAGAGTTGCATGTTCAACACAACTCCCAAAATTGTGAAGAGAGAAACATCAAAAGGTGGGTCCCAAGTATCAGTTAGAGGATACGTGTAGCGGAAGTCAAAGGAGGGGTCAAGCTTTGACGAAAATCCCGAAATGCCATCGATCTCACATTCCATGGGATGTTGAACCCATTTAGGCATTTTGGCATTTCAAAGTTCAAGGAATCATAAGGGAAGAGGAACGATTGTTGGTTGTTTGCTCAAAGTCCTGAAAGCCGAAACTAGTGGGTAACAGGTGGCATGTTCTCTTCATGTTGGAGGAGTCAACCTTCGTTGATGTTTCACATTTCGGCGATTGTAAAATTTCTGTCATAGCGTCGAGAACCTCCAACTCGCGAAGCCTGAAATATTTCGAGGCTTAAACCAAAGGGGTTTAATTAACTCGTTGTGTGGTTTTAAAAAGATCCTACCTCGATCTCGGCCCGAAGGTCTGGGGGTTTGCACGAGAGTGCATCTGCCACACCATTTTGTTTCCCTTTTTATAGATGATTTCAAAATCATAACCCAATATCTTGGTTACCCATTTTTGTTGTTCTTCTGAAGAAAATCTTCGTTCCAAGAAGTATTTAAGACTATCATGATCTATTTTGACCTTGAAGTGCCTACCTATTAGGTAGGGATGCCATTTATTCAATGCATGTAGCATTTCCATCAGTTCCTTCTCATAAATGGGTTTGTGTAAGTCCTTTCCCTTGAGTGGTCGACTTTCAAAATCCATAGGCCTTCCTTCTTGCATTAGGACAACACCAATTCCATTTCCCGAGGCATCACATTCCACAATAAAGGTTTTTGTGAAGTTTGGAGTGGTCAAGANAGCACATGAAAGGGAAAAGACAGAACACAGGGTTATACCAACCATTACCCATACCTGAAAGGTCGTGGGACACAATGAGCATAGATTTTGTATTGGGACTGCCAAGAACCTAGAGGGGATATGATTCAATATTTTTGGTAGTTGAAAAATTTTCAAAGATGGCACATTTCATACCATGCTAGAAAACTAGTGACAAAACTCATATTGCGAACCTATTTTTCAAGGAAGACGTCAGAAATCATGGCTTTCCAAGGAGTATCATTTCTGGTCAAGATACCAAGCTCGTAGGGAATTTCTGGAGGACATTATGGAAGAAGTTGGGGACAAGTTTGTCTTTTAGCTCAACATATCATCCTCAGATGGATGGACAAATAGAGGTCATGAAAAGGATCTTGGGAGATTTGTTAAGAAGCTTAGTGACTGAACACCACAGTCAATGGGATCACATTCTACCACAGGAAGAATTCACTTACAATTATTCACTCAATGGAAGCATAGGGCAGAGTCCATTCTATATTGTATACGGAATGCAACCAAGGGGAGTTTCTAAATTGAAAGATTCATAACAAAATGAATTCAGGAGCGCTAGTGAAGAGGACTTTGCAGAAGGAATGAAGGATATTCATAGCCAAGTTAAGGAGCGATTGCAGAGTTCAAGTCAAGAATACAAATTGAGAGTAGATCAACATAGGCGATAACTTCAATTTGAAGATGGTGATCTGATTTTTGCACATTTGAGGAAGGAGAGGTTCCCAAGGGGAACATATAATAAGTTTAAGATGAAAAAGATTGGACCATGCAAGCTCATAAGGAAATTTGGGGCAAACGCATATGAGATTGAATTACCCGATGGGGTCGGAATCTCACCGATATTTAATGTTGTGGATTTGTACCCTTATAGAGCTGAAGAAGCAGGAATAGAAGATGAGAAAGAAGAAGTTCAATGGACAAAACAAATGCATGTAGCTGAAAATCCGTAGATGGAAAGCATAATTGACAAGAGAATTAGCAAAAAGACCAAAAGAAAGGAGTATTTTGAATACTTGGTCAAGTGGAAGGGACATGCAGTTGAAGATGCTAGTTGGGAGGATGAAGCATAAATTCATAGGCATGGACAGACCATGAAAAAACTCATGAACAGGAGTTCATGAAAATTTTCAAGCAAGGAATTATGATGCAGGAGCATCGTACGTAGCCAGCCAAGAAAGCACATAGGTGGAAGACAGCTAGAAAAGCACCAGTGCACATTTTGAAATGTTTTGAAAAATTAAGGAGTGGATATTAATGTAATAGCTAGGGGAAGCGTACTTACATTTATGTCTTAGAGATATGAACAAATCCAGATAAATTACTCTCATCTTTCGGATGTAATAGGCATTTAAGTCTGTTTAATGTAAAGTAGGTAGATATGAATGTTAGATTAGACAATTAATACGTATAGGAGGGAAAATGGATATAGACACCCTCACCCTTGTATTATTGTAATGGGATGATCATTCAGAATTCATAAGTAGTAGAGCTATAGTAGAGAACTATAGAGAAGAACCCATGTACAGGAGCACTTGAGTTAATATATGAAGCTTTGACTCAACTTTCATGGTGCTATGATGATTACTGTTTACATTTGTTAAATGGTATGTTTATAGTTGTTTTAGTTTCTCTGTTAAGCATTTGTTTCAATGTTGTATTGTGTGTATGATTTCATGTTGAATGTATGAAGTCTGAGGGAGAAGAGGAATGAGTTTCAATTCTTTCTCTTCCTGAGAATTCCTGCAAGGAGTGGAGTGAACGTCCGCAAGGTGTCCGTTGATGAAGGTCTGAGTTTTTACCTCAGAAATCTCAGGAGAGATACCATTGTTGTCATACCAGCTGAAGTGAAGGTGAAGCACAGAGCCATGCAAGGTGTGCGCAAGCCAATTGAAGCCTTGGATGTTATAAATCCAGAAGGAAGGTTGAAGGACCACTATTGCAAAGAGTGCGCAGGGTCAAAGACTCAAATAAATAGAGGTTATTTGAAAGTTTTCGCAAGGAGTGTGAGTAGGATTCCTTTTGGAAGATTGAGTTTGCAAGAGAAAGATCAGGATGGATTTAACCTTTAAAGTGCTCAAAGGGAGAAAGAGATCGAAATCGTCACATAGAATTTAACTTCAGGAAGGAGAACATCAATTCGTTTGGACAAAAGTCATTGAGGAGTGCATCTGGTGGTTAGAATTCTCTGTGGAGTACTCACGAAGTCATGAGGACCATAAGATCCATAGGAGTTGTAAGGTGGTTAGGAGTTGGATGAACCCACCACCTTGATATCAAGAATCAATGTGGGTTGTTGATCGTGGTCAGTTTGAGCTTTCAGATCATTTTGGGAATTTAGGATTCATAAGTTTGGAGTGCGGGCCAAAATCCTTGGTCACTCAAATTCCCAAATCACGAAAGGGATTATCAGGTGTGGGATTTCGAAATTTCGGTATTTCAGGGTTTGGCATTCCGGAAACTCTTATGACAAAGAGCCAAGACTCTTGACATTGAAAACTCTGAAGTCGCGAAACACGACGTGTCTCTGGAGTGGAATCTTGGTATTTCGGTATTTCGGGTTCTGAGAAGTAGAGGAGGTAGTGATTTTTGGAATCGAGAGTTTCAAACTCCTGGTATGTGGAATATCGAAAAGGTTTCTATTTCATAATTTGGGAATTGGTGTGACAGGTGATTTGAGATTGAGAGTCGTGAACTCCTGGTTCACAAAATCCTGAAGAGGGAAAGTAATATTTCCCTAAAAGTTGAAGGACAATAGTCGTTGGACACCAATCGGGTTTCGGGGTTTCAGGATTCAAGAGGTAGAGTTGCATGGTCAACACAACTCCCAAAATTTTGAAGAGAGAAACATCAAAAGGTGGGTCCCAAGTATCAGTCAGAGGATACGTGTAGCGGAATTCAAAGGAGGGGTCAAGCTTTGACGAAAATACCGAAAGGCCATCGATCTCACATTCCATGGGATGTTGAACCCATTTAGGCATTTTGGCATTTCGAAGTTCAAGGAATCATAAGGGAAGAGGAACGATTGTTGGTTGTTTTCTCAAAGTCCTGAAAGCCGAAACTAGTGGGTAACAGGTGGCATCTGCTCTTCATGTTGGAGGAGTCAACCTTCGTTGATGTTTCACATTTTGGCGATTGTAAAAGTTCTGTCATAGCGTCGAGAACCTCCAACTCGTGAAGCCTGAAATATTTTGAGGCTTAAACCAAAGGGGTTTAATTAACTCTTTGTGTGGTTTTAAAAAGATCCTACCTCGATATCGGCCCGAAGGTCTGGGGGTTTGCACGAGAGTGCATCTGCCACACCATTTTGTTTCCCTTTTTATAGATGATTTCAAAATCATAACCCAATATCTTGGTTACCCATTTTTGTTGTTCTTTTGAAGACAATCTTCGTTCCAAGAATTATTTAATACTATCATGATCTATTTTGACCTTGAAGTGCCTACCTATTAGGTAAGGATGCCATTTATTCAATGCATGTAGCATTTCCATCAGTTCCTTCTCATAAATGGGTTTGTGTAATTCCTTTCCCTTGAGCGGTCGACTTTCAAAATCCATAGGCCTTCCTTCTTGCATTAGGACAACACCAATTCCATTTCCCGAGGCATCACATTCCACAATAAAGGTTTTTGTGAAGTTTGGAGTGGTCAAGACAGGAGTTTTGCACATCACCTCTTTAAGTTGTTCAAAATATTTAGTTGCCTCTAGAGTCCATGAAAATGCATCCTTCTTAGTTAGTGTTGTTAAAGGTGCTTCTATTCTTCCATAGTGTCGAACAAACTTTCGGTAGTAACCCATCAAACCCAAAAATCCTCTAAKATTCTTCAATGTTTTGGGAATCGKCCAGTCCCCCATGGCCTTAATCTTGTTAGGGTCTACCTTGACAACTTCATGAGATACAATATGACCCAAATACTCTACCTCCACTCCAAACAAACATTTGKATGGTTTGGCATATAGTTGTTTCTCCTTTAGTAGTTGTAGCACATTGTCAACAAATCGCACATGATCCTCCCACGACTTGYTATAGATTAGTATATCATCAAAATATACTAACACAATTTTTTKAAGGAAGGGCTTGAAAATGGAATTCATCAACCCTTGGAATGTAGAAGGTACATTTGTAAGGCCAAAAGGCATGACCAAAAATTCATAATGGCCTTCATGAGTTCGGAATGTTGTTTTTGGGATATCTTCTTCCTTCATTCTAATCTGATGATACCTTGAACGRAGATYCAATTTTGTGAAATATATTTCTCCATGTAGTTCATATAAMAATTCATCAATGACGGGAATGGGAAACTTGTCTTTAATAGTGATCTTAYTGAKCTCTCTATARTCTAGACACATATGCCATGAGTTGTCTTTTTTGAATACCATTACGATGAGTGCAGAGTAAGAACTTTGGCTAGGTCTAATAATGMTAGCCTCTAACATTTACTCAACCATGCGCTCAATTTCACTCTTATGCGCATAAGGGTATCTGTATGGCCTGATGTTAGGAGGAACACTCTYAGGAATTAGTTGAATTTCATGATAATGATTTCGAGTGGGTGGAAGACATTTGGGAATATATTCAAATACTTTGGAATGCTTATCAATGATCCCTTAGAGATCTTGAGGAATAGATGGCTTAGAAGTTTGAACATATAATGAGAAAAGTTGTGCAATAATGCCTTGATGCCTCTTTTACAATAATTTTTTCATGTCATTAGAGCTCATCACCTTACCAGGTTTCCCCGTGATACCTCTTAACTCAATTTCTTTTCCTTCCAATGAAAATTTCATGAAACGTTCTTGAAAATTAAAATCCATTTTTCCTAATTATTGTAACCATTGGATTCCTAGTACAACATCAACACCACCCATGGGTATATAAATCATTGGACTATTCATTAAATATTCCCCCATAGTAAGATTGATCTTACTGCATTTTCCTTAGCAATTGATAGTTCCTCCATCTACAATCATTACTTGAAACTCGGACGCTAGATATACAAAGAAATTGAGAGCTTTGGCTAATTTATAGTGAATGAAATTATGAGTACTACCAGAATCAATTAGGACTATTACCTTTTTATTTTTTATGTATCCTTCGATCTTGAGAGTTTGAGGAGTGTTAATTCTAGCCAATGCATTACACAATATTGTGGGAGTCAACTCTTCAAAAAAAATTGCTTCTACGTTTTCATCTTGAGATGGTTCTTGTTATTGTTCTTCTTCCTCTTCACAATCTATGTAGAATAATTTCTTCGCACCACACTTATGTCCCTTACTGTACTTGCTGTCACAATTAAAGCATAAACCCTTTTCTTTTCTTTCCTCCAATTGTTGAGGTTTCAACCTTGTAGGTTGAGGTGTTTTACAAGA
>JZKD02S0220398.1:0-21813 GCA_000966675.3 Picea glauca | reverse complement strand
TAGAATTTCCGAAAATGAAATGACGGAAAGCAAGTAGTCTGCCTAATCACAACTGGAGACTTGGTAAGTAAATCATTATTAAGGGTAAATGAATAGGATAGCAGATAACATACGATATTCTGAAATAATTCAAAAAGAGTAACGTTACAGAACTAAACAAGGAATCATTCGAATTTCTCTATAGGATCCAAAGAAAAATCCGGAAAGAGTCTAGACAGAATCGTTGTTCACAAATACATGTTTCTATTCATTCCAAAAATACTCATATAATAGATCTATTGCTCTGAAAGGAGGGACTGTTCATATTTCCATCCCAAAAACCGAATATACACCTTTAAAAATGATACATCCATATTATATTTATATGATTCAATTATTTTACATAGTAATAAAATTATGATCTTTATGCCCTCCGTTAAAATTAGATATACAGAGCTAAAGAATGGACGATCTTTATGAATGGAATTTATCACCCACGATGATAGCCTTCTGGTTTTAGAATTGTATCAATCCTTAGAAACCTAGGACACTCCTTTAAGAGTGGGGAAATGAAACCCGAATACCTTTTACACAAATGGTAGGAGCCTGCATCCGGGTTTGTGCATGGTCGAAGTCCCTGGAAGGAATTACCAATTAACTTTAGTAATATACAACAGAATTAAGATGAATGAAACTTTCAACAAAATGATAAATGACAAGCAAAGTTTATTTTAGAGTTGCACTTAACTTATGACTTGGATATCTGGTGTCCTTTCCCTGTCACGTTTTGGTTGAATAGACGTCCCAGGTCGAGGGGAGGGTGGTCCAAGGACTTCTTGATGGGTACCCTCGCAACAATAGGGTCCCATCATTAGAATTGGTACCAAAAGCATATAAATCAAATTCTTCATGGAATGAAATAAACTAATAGTATTAACATTGAAAATATGAATTGCATAAGTCGTGTCGTGTGAGCAGGCTGAAGCCATCGTTCAAACATTACACATAGAATAAAATGCTATAGATTAATGTTGATATCAAAACCTACCATGAACCGACTGTCTATGTTGAAGAGGGTTCTTTTAATCAACGCTAAATACATAGTTAATGATGCAGGAGCATCGCTCCCAAGATAGCCATGCGCCAGCCAGCTCAACAACGCACACATTTAATGGAATGAAGAGAGGCACAACCCTCTCGTTTCAAATTTTGAATTTGAAATTTGTATTAAATGTTTGTAAGGCTGGTAGAGCCAAAGTTGTGCCTTTGAGTAGGCTGTAGTTAAAGAAGGCCTTTAATGGTTGTAAGGCTAGATCTAGTTCCGATCTGGACTAGACAGCTCGTTCAATGTAAAGTTAATGTAATTGAATAGGGTTGGTGAGGATGGAGGGAAGAGATCGAAGATCCCCCTCATGTAAAATATCCTTTGTATGTAGGATGAATTAGAGAGGTAGTTGGGTAAGTCAAGTAGAGAAGATAAGAGAGGAGAGACGAGACTCTGCTGCAGTCCAAGCTCAAACACATTGTAAAGAGGCATTTTCATATTAATACAATCAGAGAAGTTTTTTTCTGCATGTTATTCTATGTATGGTGAATGCCCTCATGTGTGTGTATTTATATGTTGTAGATGTATGGTTAAGTGTGCATTTACAGGGACAAGTAGATTTTCTTATCTGTGGGTTCTTTGATTTTAGGATTGGATTCTTTCAGGCTTCATGCATGAGTGCATGACAGAGTGTTGAGGTCTCTGAAAGCCAGTGTAAGGATTGCACTTCTGTAGTTTGCAGATTCAGACAAAGACATGCTAGGAGGGCACACCAGCTGAAGTCATTGACTCAAGGAGAATCCTCAAGGTTACTGAATACCTTGGAGGTGAAGAGTGTGTAGAAGAAGGCACAGAGAAGACATAATTACTGAAGGTTTTGTAGAACTCTGCCAGGAGGAAATTAAGTGTGTGCATAGAAGGAACAAGGAGAGAACTCTTGTTTGAGTTCAGAGGAGAAGACGTAATCACTGAGAATTCTGGAAACTTTTCCAAGAGGGCATTGAGCAGGTGCCAGAGTGCATAGAGAACTCTTAGAGTTATGAGAAAGAAGAAGTGTCACAGGAGCACCTTCGTAGGGTTTTTGAATACCCTACAATCTTAGCAAAGAGTGCTTGAGCATAAGTTTCCAAGAGGGCACTTATATTCCCCTTGAAGGGAGAGAAAAGGGGTTGGGACCCTTAAAGGTTTGAGCAGGGAAAAGCTCAGGAAGAGATAGCTCCTTTGTGTGCGGAGACTCTGCAAGGAGTGTAGAATTCGAGGAAACCGTTCAAGGATTCATAATTTAAGAGAAAGGTCACGAGGAGCAGTTCTTTCACACAAAGAGTCCTGAAAAGGTTGCAGAGGTCAAGAGGAAACCCTTTGGAGGGTTCAGAGTTCGACAGAGTTTAGGAGGGAAAATGATATTGTATACAGAGCCACATTCGAGAGGAGCTGCAGAAGCTGGGGAAACTCTTTGAGGTTTCACAGTCTCGAAGCTCAGTAGGAGGAGTGTCCCAAGAACGTAGACAGAAGCTAAGCATATAGGCTTCATAGCTGAGACCAAGGTCATGGCCTTTGAAGCTTCAAAAATCTTCTAAGGCAAGGAAAAGGGAAGCAGAAGCAGCGAAGAGCTACAATTGCCATCAATTCAGTGCTAGAATAAATCTAGAGCATTGAATCTACGTCTAGGCACAGAGAGAGGAGAGCCCGCAAGCAGAAGAGATCTAGAGCTGTCAGATCTCGCGTAGATAGCCAATAGCCATCGGATATGTGAAGAGTTACACAAGATTTAATTCTCGTATGCCCAGAGGAGAAGGCCCATGAAAGTCCTGAAACAACGTAAGCATCGGGACCGTCCATCATTAGAGAGGACACATGGCGGAGATCCAAACCCATCAGGGTCTTAGATACTGGAAGGTCAAAGGACTAGGAACTGTGGAGTCGCTGCATCACGAACTCCTAGTTCACAAAGTCCCGAAGAAGCAGGAATCATCGGATCATGGCACAGTACAGCCGTAGATCTCTCAAGGAGAGGAGGCTTCAGAAGTTTGGGTATCGGGGTTTGAAGAGGTAAGGAACCTCGAGGTCATGGATTCTCGCAGTTAACAAAATCCTGACAGTATCGTGACCATCCAAAATAGGAGGACACGTGTCAAGTGATCAGGATATCAAGAGATTCCCAAAGGGAGATTGAAGGCCCATTTCAGCATTCTAGGTATCGTGGATGCAAAGGGTAAGAATTTGGGATTCTTGACCCGCGAGATCCTGAAAGGAAATGAATCGTTAGATGCGGGGGGATCACGACCGTTGACCCCAACTAGAAGTAGGAGACCGGTATTTCAGAGTAGCGGTACTTCAGTATATCGGATACCGGGAGTGCGAAAGAGAAAGGCTCATTGCAACGATAATTGTGAAGTCCTGAAGAGAGAAACCTCGAAAGCATTGAAGGAATAACGTCGGACCACAGAGCAGGGTTACGGGTTTCGGAATACCGGGATTCAGGATTTCGGAAGTCCTAAAGACAAGAAGTCCGAGCTCTTGGGGATGAAAACCCCGAATTCACAAAACATGACATAGCCAGGCATGGGGCTGCTGTCACACCTATTATTGGGATTTTAGGAATCAACATTTCGGCCATCCCAGGGAGAAGGGGTTGGAACACTTCACATCGAAAGTCCCGAAGTTGTGAAACACGACACATCCTTTGGAGAATAAGAAGCCAAGGATTTTGGGATTTCGGGGATCAGCATTTCGGGCATTCCGAAGACAGAATCGGGACGCTTAGCGTTGGAAGTCCCAAAGTCATGAAGCGACGTGACTTTGGAGGTAGGTTGTGGCCACGAGGAAAGTGGTCACATGGACTGAGATTTGGCCAGGGGGATAACCATCGTTAAGGCCAATTCGACAGATCGACATTTCAGGTGTTGGGAAATCAAAGAGTCAAGGAGCTTGACATGAAGACTCATGGAGTACCAAAGACTGAATTTCCATTTCGGGAAAAGGGTCACGGTCGTGTTGGAGGCCATGGGGAAGTTGAAGGACCTATGGATCGAATGTTGAATTTTTGATAGGGATCTGAAAGAGTCGCTTCGGCTCAGGGAAGATTTGAAATGATCCTGTGAGTGGATCTCGGCCCAAGGGCTGTAGGTTTACGTCAAGAGTGGTATCAGAGATTGACTTTGTCTGTATACTATAGGCATAAGGAGGCAGAGAAGGAGAAGAAAAACACTCTAATACACGTCAAGAGTGGTATCAGAGCTTGACTCTGTCTGTATACTACGGGCAAAAGGAGGCAGAGAAGGAGAAGAAAAACACTCTGATACACATCAAGAGTGGTATCAGAAACTCTGTTTGTATATTGCAGGGAGAGGAAGCGAGAGAAGAAAGAGTACTCTGATACACATCAGTTTGGTATCAAAGGAAGGCAGGGTATTGAGACTCTGTGGTTATTTCTTGCAGATACGCAGTAGTCAAGAAGACAGTCGAGAGGACTATAGGGGACGCTGGAAGCACTCAGGGTTGCAGAGTGACAGCAACAAGTTTTCCAGGAGGGCAGATAGAAGACAGGATATGGCTACTGAAGGCCATAGACGCGATGGAAAGAATATCCATCAACAACCAAGCAAAATTGATATGGATAAATATCTCATCGAGATTAGAGCTATGATGGAGGAACTTGCACTGTAGATGCAGCAGAATGCAGAGTCAAGATGGGTATATGAATGGCCCATGAAGAAAAAAGTAAAATGGCCAGTCAAGGTATTGGTGGCCAAAAGATAACAAGGGTTGTTAAAGAGATGGTTGAGGCATGCTGAAAGCTTTAGAGATGGTTCATGTATGTGAGCCAAAAGCTGGGATAAATCTCAGTGATGAGGATGAACTGAGATCAGCTCAAGATCTCAAAGACTGCCAAGAGGGAAGAACTGAAATTTCCAATTGCTAGGAGGGCAATGAGATGAGATCCTTGTGGGATCTCATAGACTACCAGGGGGTCAGTATAAAACTTCCATACTTCTAGAAGGGAAAGGGAGAGCAGATGATCTTAGAGCTGAGTTCATATCAGCAAGGATAACTGACAGAGAAGGGGGATCAGAGGAATCTTTTGATGATTGGGGGGATTCGGGTATTCCTGCCACATAGCCTGGATGAGGCCAGCATATGCGTTGCAAAGGGAGAAACAAAAGAAGGACAGCCAGCTGTGAATATCAAAGAGATGGAGTAGACATTGATGTTTGTCCAAGAAAAAGGAAATGAGCATTCCGAGGAATGGCTCAACATTTTCAGCCATGAAGCTGAAAATGAGACAACTGCAGCACTGAAGCTGACAGCGAGAGGAGAGCATGGAGGAATTTGATCAATCCATGGAAGATGGAGTTGGAGATGTTGGAGGATTGGATTAACAATCCAGATCCAGAAGATGACTGCCATGAATAGACAGTCAGGCCGATGATAGCAGAAGATGAGCATTCCAAGGAATTACTCAGAAATTTCAGCCAAGGAACTGAATAGGTGATTAAGACTGTAATGTCGGGGCATGCAGTAGCAGATGAAGAAGAATACCAGCCCAATGAGCAGCTGGAGGAAGCAGGAGGCATGATTGAGAGAGAAATGGCAGCAACAACACTTCCACGGGAAGAAGCTAAGCAACAACTCAGTGATAGGACTGCGAAGCTGAACTTTGTAGCAGAGTAGACACTTAGTGCCATAGAATATGGATAAAATGGCATGGGCGATCTAGTTGATCTACCCATTTTCAGGGAGGAGATGCAGCCGAGCAGACTACAAAAGGAGAGCCAGCCATTGGAGCAGTTGGACGAGGAGATTCAAAAGATCTGAAAGCTGATGGTCATATCAGCATAAGCTGCCAGCGAAGGGAAGTTGAACATAAGGATGATAGAATTAGCAGTAGATCAGTGGAAGAAGTAGTAGCAGTAACAAAAACAGAGCAATGGAATATATGAACAACTCCAGAGGACTGTTTGTGATCCAGGAGGATTTCAACAGTGGCGCCAAGGAGCTCATGAGCAGGAGCTCATGAGTTTTTCGCAGCAGAGGAGTATGATGTAGGAGCATCGATCCCAAGCTATCCATGTGCCATCCAGCTCAGCAACGCACACAATCAATGGGATGAAGAGAGGCGCAACCCTCTTGTTTCAAATTTTGAATTTGAAATTTGTATTAAATGTTTGTAAGGCTGGTAGAGCCAAAGCCATGCCTTTGTGCAGGATGTAGTTAGAGAAGGCATTTAATGGTTGTAAGGCTGGATCTATTTCTGATATGGACTATTGATCTAGGTGGATATCGGTGGCCACCCACCTTTTCCAAATGGCTAAAAACAATTTTCTGGCAATTTTAGCAATTTACTATTTTTAGCAGGTTTTAACATTCGGGGCCATTTTGAGGGACCAAATGAAGGTTTTTCGAGATAGAGGTTCTCAATGATAGCATAAGGAATGATTTAGCCCAAAAAATGAATCTCCTCCATGATACCTTTCCAACGAGCTAGCACACGCCTAAAATGGAGATCGTATGCAAAAGTTACGACCTCGGGAAGTTGATGTACTCACTTACCCAAACGGGGCCCACATGACTTTTGGTGCTTCATCTCCTAGGGTTAGATTTTTCGATGTCTAGGGTTTTTGGCATTCCTTATTATTGTAAAAAATTCATTCAGAGCCTCATTTTAATCATGTTCTTGTGAATGTGAGTAGCCATCACATCTCTTCTCAGAGATAAGGTGCCACCATTCTAGCGAGTCTTTCACTCTATATTTTTACAATCTCTGTACATTTCTTTCATTAATAGAAATCATGTATTACTATATATATGTGTTTATGGTTTCATCTCTGATACATTTATGTTATATTATTGAATATACGTGATATCTCTCTGCATTTCTTTATTATATCTCCTCTCACATTTCGTGCCGAAAATAATCTGGATCAGTGGTATCAGAGTAGGTTGCTCTTGATCGTTTTTTCAGTGCATGTCCTCGACAAGGTCCGAGTATAGCAAGTTGGGTATCAAGCCTGTCTCTCTTGAAGACAATCTCTCTCGCAGACCCAAGAAACCCTCAATGGAGATAGAAAAGAAAAACAATGGAGGAGACGATCGTATCAATCTGTTGCTTGAGAAATCTCTCACACGACAGAGGGACGAAATGATGGAGAATTTTTCCCACATTCTTCAACAGCTGCTGATAGCATCAGGTGTATCTTCATCAAGTGGAGACTTTGGAGGCACCTCACCTTTCAAGCCACAAGTTAACTTTGATATTCCTTTATTTGAAGGACAGATAGATGCAGAAGCCCTAGAAAAATGGTTAACTATGCAAGAAGGTTATTTCTCTGGTCACAATTTTTTTGACAAAGAAAATATCACTTTCGCACTCCTTAAATCTCTCCCTCATGTCAAACATTGGTGGGAAACTTATTGGGAGCAAAGTTCCACAGAGGAGTTTGGAATATATGGGGCCGATCCCACTTGGGAATTTTTTTTGGATGCAGTAAAGGAACAGTATTACCCTGTTGGAAACTATGAGGACCAGTACATGAGATGGACCACACTGTGGAGAGAGAGGGGCCAAACAGTTTCGGAGTTCACCAATGCCTTCCATACCTTGCGCACCAAGATGGGTATCAAAGACTCGAAGTGACATTTGGTTTTGAAATACCATGGGGCTCTACATAGATACATCCAAACTGAACTGGATTTTCTGGACATCTCATCACTCGATGTTGCTTATCGATATGCTGTTAAAATTGAGCAGAAATTTAAGAACCAAAACAAATGGGTGTTCGGTTTTGCAAATATTCAACAACCAAAGTATGAAAAAGACGCCCCTAACAAACAGTTTCTTGAAAACAAGTCCAAGACAGAGGAAAAGAAGGGTCACGGGAAGACAAAGAAGGACACCAGAAAATGGTGCGAGTTCCACAAAATCCCCTGGCACAACACTGATCAATGTCGCTCAAAATAGTCATTAGTGGCCGAGATAAAAGACAAAGAGTCGAACCTTGATTCAGAATATGATTCTGAAAACACTGGTAAATGACAGATCATTGACGTAGACCCCACTGCTAGTGTCGCAATCGCATCAATTCAACCAGAAGAACCAACATATCCCAAAGAAAGGGAGTTCCTTTTTCATTCACATATGTGGGTGAAGGGGACCCCGCTGCATTTTATTGTTGATGGCAGAAGCCAAAACAACCTCATCTCAATAGAGGTCATCAAAAAGTTTGGATTATCGACAACACCACACCCACAGCCATACAACATCGGGTGGTTTCACCAAGGACGAGATCTACGTGTCAACTAGCAATGTTGATTGTCATACGACATCCAGCCCTTCAAGGATGAGGTATTATGTGATGTTTCCCCACTAGATGTCTGTGATGTTCTCTTGGGCCAACCATATATGTGGAGACATCATGTTGTTTATGAGTCTCGACTCCATAGTGTCATTGTTACTTTGGAAGGTCATCTCTATAGAATACCAGAGGTAGTTCCAACTATTGTTCCACCTAAAAAGTGTTGCAAGGTAGTATCTCATACTGCAAAATTCAGCTTCTTCACAATTTGTTCAAAAGGAGAACAAAAGGACATTGCAACCACTACAGCCTTGCCCCAAGCACCTTCTATCCAACAGAAGCAGGTCGAAAAGGCTACAGAAAAGTGAAAAAATTCCTTCTACACATCATCCTCTCATGTATCTTGACTTGTTGAACAACCTCAACCTCAATAGGTTCGTGATAGATTTCCACAAACAGAGCAGTGCGACGTCTCCAGCAAGACAAGCATCTCACCAAGATGCAGATTCAACAAACGTTTTTCCCTCTCCCCCAAGAAATCAATGCAATGGAGACCATTTCTTAGTAAGGAGGGACGATTGATCCAAGTGGATATCGGTGGCCACCCACCTTTTCCAAATGGCTCAAAACAATTTTCTCGCAATTTTGACAATTTACTATTTTTAGCAGGTTTTAACTTCCTGGGCCATTTTGAGGGCCCAAATGAAGGTTTTTTGAGATTTAGGTTCTCAATGATATCTAAAGGCATGATTGAGACCCCAAAATGAATCTCCTTGATAGTACCTTTCCAATGAGCTATCACACGCCTAAAACGGAGGTCTTATACAAAAGTTACGACCCCAGGAAGTTGATGTACTCACTTACCCAAAAGGGGCCCACATGACTTTTGGCACTTCATGTCCTAGGGTTAGGTTTTTCGATGTATAGGGTTTTTGGCATTCCTTATTATTGTAAAAAGGCCTTCAGAGCCTCATTGTAATCATCTTCTTGTGAATGCGATTAGCCATCACATCTCTTCTTAGAGATAAGTTGCCACCATTCTAGTGAGTCGTTCACTCTCTATTTTTACAGTCTCTGTACATTTCTTTCATTAATAGAAATCGTGTATTACTGTATATCTGTGTTTATGGTTGCATATCTGATACATTTATGATATATTATTGAATATATGAGATATATCTCTGCATTTATTTATTATATCTCAGCTCTGATTTCACGCCGAAAATAATCCAGATCAACTTGACATCCCATTCAATGTAAGGTTAATGTAATTGAATAGGGTTGGTGAGGATGGAGGGAAGAGCTCGAAGATCCCCCTCATGTAAAAGATCCTTTGTATGTAGGATGAGTTAGAGAGTTAGTTGGGTAAGTCAAGTAGAGAAGAGAAGAGAGGAGAGTTGAGACTTTGTTGCAGTCTGAGCTCAAACACATTGTAAAGAGGCATTTTCAGATTAATACAATCAGAGCAGTTTTTTCCTGCATGATATTTTTTGTATGGTGAATGTCCTCATGTGTGTGTATTTAGATGTTGTAGATATATGATTAAGTGTGAATTTACAGGGATAGTTATATTTTCCTATCTGTGGGTTCTTTGATTTTAGGTTTGGATTCTTTGAGGCTTCATGCATGAGTGCATGACAAAGTGTTGCGGTCTCTGAAAGATAGTGTAAGGATTGCACTTCTGAAGTTTGTGGATTCAGACAAAGACCAGCCAAGAGGGCGCACCAGCTGAATTCATTGACTCAAGGAGAATCCTCAAGGTTGTTGAATACCTTAGAGGTGAATACTGTGCAGAGGAAGGCAGAGAGAAGATAGAATTACTGAAGGTTCTGTAGAACTCTCCCAGGAGGGCATTGAGCGCGTGCATAGAAGGCACTAGGAGAGAACTCTTGTTTGAGTTCAGAGGAGAGGAAAAAATCACCGAGGATTTTGGAAACTCTACCAGGAGGGCATTAAGTATGTGCCAGAGTGCACAGAGAACTCTTAGAGTTCTGAGGAAGAAGAAGTTTCATAGGAGGACCTTCACAGGGTGGTTGAATACCCTGCAAGCTTAGCAAAGAGTGCTTGAGCATAAGTTGCCAAGAGGGCACTTATATTCCCTTTGAAGGGAGAGAAAAGGGGTTGAGACCCTTAAATGTTTGAGCAGGGAGAAGATCAGGAAGATATAGCATGTTTGTGTGCAGAGACTCTACAAGGAGTGCAGAAGTTGAGGAAACCTTTTAAGGTTTCAAATTTTAAGAGAAATCTGAGGAGGAGAAGTGCTTTTCCACACAGAGTCCTGCAAAGGTTGCAAAGGTCGAAAGGAAACCATTTGGAGGGTTTGGAGTTCGACAGAGTTCAGGAAGGAAAGTGCTATTGTATACAGAGCCATAGTCGAGAGCATCTTCAGAAGTTGGGGAAACTCTTTGAGGTTTCACAATCCTGAAGCTCAGGAGAAGGAGCGTCCCAAGAATGCAGACAGAAGTCGAGAATACAGGCTTCACAGCTGATACCAAGGCCGAGGTCTTTGAATCTTTATAAATATTCTAAGGTAGGAAAAGGTAAGCAGAAGCAGCGAAGAGCTACAGTTGTCATCAATTTGTCGCTGGAAGAGATCTGGAGCATTGAATCTATGTCCAGGTGCATGAAGAGGAGAGCGCATAGGCAGAAGAGATATGGAGCTGTCAGATCTCGTACAGATAGTTGATAGCCATTGGATATGTAAAGAGTTACATGAGATTTAATTCTCATATGCGTAGAGGAGAAGGCCCATCAAAGTCCCAAAACAGCGTAAGCATCGAAACCGTCCATCATTGGAGAGGACACATGGTGGAGATCCAAACCCATCAGGGTTTCAGATACCGAAAGGTTGAAGGACCAGGAACCATGGAGTCGCTGCATTGCGAACTCTTGGTTCACGAAGTCCTGAAGAAACAGGAGTCGTCGGATCATGGTAGAGAATAGTCGTAGATCGTGCAAGGAGAGGAGGCTTCGGAAGTTCAGGTATCGGGTTTCGAGAGGTAAGGAACCTCGAGGTCATGGATTCTCATGGTCAGAAAAATCTCGATAGCATCGTGACCATCCAAAATAGGAGGACACATGGCAAGCGATCAGGATATCAGGAGATTCTCGAAGGAAGGTTGAAGGCCCATTTCAACATTCCAGGTATCAGAGATGAAAAGGGCAAGAATTGGGGATTCTTGACCTTTGAGATCCAGAAAGGACGTGAATCATCAGATGTAGGAGGATCACGGTCATTGATCCCAGCTAGAAGTGGGAGAGCGATATTTCATAGCAGCGATACTTCGGTATATCAGATACCGGGAGTGCGAAGGAGCAAGGGTCATTGCAACGGGAATTGCGAAGTCTCGAAGCGCGAAATCCCGAAAGAATTGAAGCAATAATGCTAGACCATGGAGCAGGGTTATAGGTTTCGGCATATCGGGATTCAGGATTTTAGAAGTCCTAAAGACAAGAAGTCTGAGCTCTTGGGGATGAAAACCCCGAAGTCACGAAACGCGATGTAGCAAGGAGTGGGGTTGTGGTCACACCTATTATCAGGATTTCAGGAATCGACATTTTGGCCATCCCGGTGAGAAGTGGTTGGAACACTTCACATAGGAAGTCCCGATGTCGCAAAACACAACACATCCTTTCGAGAAGAAGCAACCAAGGATTTTGGGATTTTGGGGATCGACATTTCGGGCATTCTGAAGACAAAATCGGGACGCTTGGTGTTGGAATTCCTGAATTCGCGAAGCGACGTGCCTTTGGAGGTAGGTTTTGGTCACGAGGAAAGTGGTCACATGGACTGAGGTTTGGCCAGGGGGCTAACCACCATTAAGGCCAATTCAACAAATTGACGTTTCGAGTGTTGGGAAATCGAAGAGTCAAGGAACTTGACATCAGGACTCGAGGAGTCCCGAAAACTGAATTTACATTTTGGGAAAAGGGTCGTGGTTGTGTTGGAGGCCTTGGGGATGTTGAAGGACCTATGGATGGAATGTTGAGGTTCCGATAGGGATCTGAAAGAGCCGCTTCGTCTCAAGGAAGATTTGAAACGATCCTGTGAGCGGATCTCGGCGGGAGGGCTAAAGATCTGCGTCAGTTAACATTCTTGCTAAACTTACCAGGCTTCAAATGGCGTATACCACACATAGACAACAATAATAACAGTAAGAAAACACACTTATTCCAGGAAGTTATTACAAATTCAAATATTATATGTTGTAGGGTATTCCCTAACAAACTGTTTGGAACACACATTTCCCTTTTTATTTTGTGTCGAATAGGATTACAATAACCTTGAAGGAAACATTATAATTGTAAGGACCAGCTAATGGCCTGATGAAACCTACAGAAGGGTGGATTGATTTTTTTAAAATAAACGTAATGTAATATGAAATACGCAGTGAAAGCCTTCAACACCTAGACTAGAACCCTGCGTAGCCTCACAGAAGTTCAACACTAGGCATCAAGGCATGTCAATAGAGGAACCGTAAGGAATGTAAAGATACAACAAAAACCTAAGAGTAAAGTACATACAAAGACTATATAGGTGCAAATTCTTTGAAATTGTAAACAAAGAGGTAGAATGTCAATTCCTTTCAGAAAGATTGAGAATAAAACAACGGTAATAATGTACTTATCCAAGAGCGGGAACAATGTAGGAAGTTACGAAAGAATAATGATAATGGGGAAACTTAATTAAAAGTCATAATAAGAATTACAGTACGAGGGTTTCTTCCACTGTAACGAAACCTCGAGGTTCCACTTAATTATTAGATTATAGTAGAATCATGAACTTACCAGGGAGGAAGGATAGCAATGCCTACCTCCACCAAGTAAAATCCTCCAAGTCGACAGTCTTCCCCACTAAGAAAATAAAATGCAAAGCTATTTCGAAGGACTTCGCAAATGACAAAATAAAACTCACTTAACCCTAAAGGAGCTCTTACTACGTAGAATAAATGTTGAGGGTACGAAGGTTGGCCTGGCCATGTGATGGGGAAGAGTTGGTGTGACCATATTGGAGGAGGGGTCAGGTGAAAACCATTGAAACTCGCACACACAGGGTCTCCATTAATAGCCAGTTCAGAGCTTTAACTCCTATCTGAAAAGAAACCCTTCTTCTCTTTTCAAGAAATGCAAAGTTAAGAGAAGTCCCTTTGTGACTTAAGAGCGGTATCCTTGGAGTAAGGTGCACCACCTTTGTTTGGCTATCTAGCCTAGGGTATGCTTCTAGAATTATTCTCTGTCAAAGTTAGGTTGCTCGAGGGTGTCTTCGGCCTATGCTTGGGTGACAATATTGCTATATTTTGTATGGTTAAATGAGCACATCCATTACTTTATAACAAATATTACAAGGTTTTATATGCTAGGTACATAGAAAAACCACATAGATTACAAAGTAGCAACTAATAGGTAAAATATTATTAAATTCAACAATATGTAACCATTGATCAACCCAACCATAATAGAGGTGAATCAAATAAATGTTGATTGAACCATTTTTCACAAACAACCTCATATTACCTAAAATTGAAAGACAAATTTGAAATCCTTCTTCCACCCAATAATTCTTTGTAACTGAATAAGAATCCAAAAAACTTGAAGATTAGATTCTCAAGAATATGAATACTTTAGTTTATTAATCCGTAAACATAGAATTTACTATGATAAATAGATACAAATAAATTTCAGAACAAAGTGGAAGAACTTATTTTTCTAATTATAGTTGTAACATCCCGAGACCCTTGTTGGGCGATGCCACATATAAATTTTTAATTCCGATACCACAAAATTTACTCATATGTTTTTCATATGAACAAAATTAAGTGGAATAATAAAAGCATACAAAAACAATAATTCATACATGTAAATAACCTAAATTCCATAACGAAACATCATAGGTTATAACATAGCATTTACACAAACAAATAAAGACACTTATCTTTTGTGAATTAAACACCAACTGTGTGTAGAACTTCCACATTCCTCCCATCCGTACACCACACTGCTCATAATTTCCATCTGTGGGTCACCTCCGAGTTGGGGCTAAGACTCCACCAAGGAAAAGGAAATCCTAAGCTAGTCTAAGGTATGATAATCAACAATATTTCTCCTTCCAAGGTGCCAACTTCTAAAACTATCCTACAATATTTCATTCCCCATATGGTTGTTCCACCCTAGGAAGTATGCCCCTTCTCTACTCAACATTTCTTCGACTGCCTTTATGGGGCTTCAACAACAACCAGACAAGAAGACCCAAATCCCTGTAGTTAATTCTCAGTGCACTAAGGAACAATTCCCATTAGTTTCTCACCCAGATAAAACTACTCACGGCCCTAACAACGTGCCTCTTCATATGGGCCTTACAACCCACCTCTTCATACGGGCCTGGCATCGTGCCTCTTCAGCAGCAACAGAGGCCTGGCAACCCACCTCTTCAACGAAAACCATATTAGGTACAGGTACCAGAATAGAAATCGTAGTGTACCAGGAGGATGATAGGAGATAATGTTGGAATAATAATGAAGGAATGATGGGAAATACACTAAATCTCCCTCTTAGATATGCATTTGCCTTTTATGACACATGGGACTCAAGGAATTCACTCGTCCCTACTTAAGAAACTAAGGATATATATTCATATGCATAACTTTCTCTTTAAATAATGTTAATATATTATTCCATTGGGATTGAGCCCCATTATTTTATCCCATCCTAGACTCTTAGCCCCCGTTTCCCTTTGGAGTGGATTTTATCCCCCCATATCTCTTATTGGGTCAGTTTGCAACAATGATGTATTTTATCAATAGTGTGAGTGTTTATATATTACAATAATAGGCTCATTGGCCTTTAACACCTAGGATCCTCATCCTAATGATCACATAGGCACTCTGGCCTATAATATCCTGGCTCACCAATATTAAAACATTTGTACAATTACAATCATGAATCAACCTAGGGTATTACATTTCCCTCCCCCTTATTTATTCACTCTCCTCATTGCATTATAGACATGTACATTAAAAAATTATTCAAAAAACTCCATGCATTTTCTATTGAAGTGTGTTATCCTTCTGGTGCTCTTCTTGTCAAGCATCATATTCATGTCTTCATACTTCAGTTGAAAGTTTTTTTCTCTATTCCACAAAACTACTTCAGGAAATAAATCATCCCACTATGCAACTCCAAATGTGATTGGAAGTGGTGGATAGAAAAAGTGGGGGAGAAAATAAACACCTCATGCAAAAAGTGGTTGTCGAGGGGAGGTTGTATGGTTTTAGGTGAAGTTGTTTTGGAAGCAATTCCAATCTATTAAATATTGTTTGCTTGGGTCCAAAAAGTGTTTTGGAAACCATTGGGAAACTTTGCTAGAATTTTTTATGGTTTGTAAACCAAAAACTAAGAGGTATGATGCTAGCCTCATGGAAAAAACTAGCATTCCAAAAATCCTTTGGAGGATGGGGTCTCAAAAATTCTTTTATCTTTTCAAAGGTTGTTGCTCCAAAAAGCATGTGGAGGCTAATTCAAGGAACATGTTTTTGGGCCCACCCAATAAGAGCTATGTATATATTCCCTAATACATTGAAGGATTGGACCATAAGTATTATCTATGCTTTCCATACCATTGGAAACTAATTGAATTGACAAATTATAAAAGGCAATAAATTGAGAATTGGTTGACCCCTAGGTAGGCAACAAGTTATGCACAAAATTCCACTCCATATAATTCATGAACTAAGCAACAAATGTTACTTCAATCACAAATATGTTGCAAACTAGGAAAGGGACACTCGGCACAAACAATGATAAGCTTGGGAAGAATTTGGATTGGGGCAAAGTATGCAAAAGAAACACTTCTTCTCAATTCTGTTGTTCCGGCCATAATGATTTTAATTACATATGCAGTGATAGAATGTCAAAAGATGGAGTTGGACTAAGGAACTTGGATTATTTTAATATTTCAGAATAGCCACATTGCAAAATATAATCATGAACCATAGACCTAAACTTCAGTATTTTCAATATAATATCTCATATTTGGTATAATGATAGTTATGATAATGCTTTCAAACGTGAATAAACTATTACTTAGCATTATTCTTGCAGCAAGAATGTTTCAATAATTTACATTTTTCTTAATAAATAATTTATGTTAGAGTTAGAATATAAGATGAATTTTTATTTGATATTAGCCATTGCAATAATTCTCCTAAATTTCTAATTACATTTTATTTATTTATAACATATTTTTTTTTTTTAACATATACAAATTACTTACAACAAACAAATTGTTCATTTTATTCATGTTTCATTTATAACGAACAACTTACCTATCAATATATATATTCAGGTGTGAAAATTCATAATACATAAGGCTACCGGTCGCTATGGCAGCCGAAGTGGAGTTCGACAGCTGAGCTTTCTCTGCAACCATTTTGAAATGCAGTGAGAATGAAAGAGGTGGGAGCATGATAGCGGATGCAGAGTAGGATTGGCATTGCCATTTTCATTGTCATCGTCCTCAACGTGATTCAAGGCATCAGTGCAAATAGCACAATTATCTCCTCCTTGTTCAACGACCAATTCATCTATTTCAACGGATTCACCCACTCTATCCAGTATCTCCTGAACGTCATTAGCTGCTTCTTCTTCAATCGTTTCATCTTCACCTTGACTTGTTTCATCTTCAGGAATAAATGCCGACAATTGGAAGCCAACAATTCCAAATCCTGTTGCGCCTAGATGCGGCCACATCCGTGGGAAAATTCCAAATTCTGCTGCCCGTACATGCATCGGAAACTACGGCCCGGAAACTATTGAGTGCGCCAACTAGAAATCCCGATACCCTAGCTTGCACCGGCATCTGATCATCATTGCCTGCACCGATTCCAAATGCCGGTGACCTAGATTGCACCCGTTGTGCTTCATCATTCACTGCGCCAATTCCAAATGCCGGTGTCCCAGATTGCACCTGCTGCCCTCCATCATTGACTGCACCAATTTCTTGTGCTTCTACTTCACCACCTTCAATATTTATTTCACTCTCCCGATCTTCTCCATGAATTGCGAAATTATGTGTATCGGAGTGAACAAGTCCTTCCATATTCTCCTTTTGCTCAAGGACTCAGCGAGAGCACCTATTTCTACTGTTAATGGCTCCTAACCCAACCGCTTCTTTCCCGACCTTGTATAACTGCGTGCCAACTGCAACACAACAAATTACTAACTCTTCCAATATGAGTTCATTGCCATAGGCCATACAAAACCATATATATATATATGTCTGTGTGGTGGTGATGCTGGCTGTCGCGGCCTGAGCTGCCGGGTTCCATAGAATGCCCCTCAACGCCCACAGATGTGATGAGTGCTCTAGAAGAAGTCCCGTGTGGTTAAACACCATATCACTGTGGCCATATCAGGCTTTGTGATGACTTTGGTGGTAAAATGGTAAAAAAGATTTTATAAAAGGATCTATAGTGGTAATATATTAATAATCAATAGGATTTTTCCTTTCAAGGTTTCAACTTCTAAAACTATCCTATAGTATCTCATTCCCCACATGATTGTCCCACCCAGGAGGAAGTATGCTCCTTCTCTACTCAAGAGTCCTTTGGATGTCCTTATGGGGCTTTAACAATAACGGGACCTGTAGTTAATTTTCAATGCACCAAGGAAGAATTCTCATTAGTTTCTCACCCAAAGAAAACTACTCACGGGCCTAACAACCCGCCTCTTCATATGGACCTTACAACCCACCTCCTCATACGGGCTTGGCATCATGCCTCTTCAGCAGCAGCAAGGCCTGACAACTCACCTCTTCAACAATAGAGGCCTGACAACCCACCTCTTCAGCAACAACCATATCAGGTACAGAATCGTAGTGTACTTGAGGATGTAAGGAGATAACATTGGAATAATAATGAAGGAATCATGGGAAATAAACTAAATCTCCCTCTTAGATACCCATGTGCCTTTTATGACACATGGGACTCAAGGATTTCACTCGTCTCTACTTAAGAAACTTAGGATATATATTCATATCCATAACTTTGGCTTTAAAAAATGTTAATATATGATTCCATTGGGATTGAACCCCATTATTTTAACCCTTCCTAGAATCTTAGCCTCTCTTTCCCTTTGTAGTAGTGTTTATCCTCCCATCTCTCTTCTTGGGTCGGTTTGCAATAGTGATGTATTTTATTAATAATATGAGTGTTTATATATTACAATAATAGGCTCACTGTCCTTTAACATCTAGGATCCTAGTCCTAATTATCACATAGGCCCTCTAGCCTATAATATCCTAGCTCACCAACCTATAAAACATTTGAACAATTACAATTGTGAATCAACCTGGGGTATTACATTTCACTCCCCCTTATTTATTCACTATCCTCAATGCATTATAGACATGTACATTCAAAAATTATTCAAAAAGCTCCATGCCTTTGCTATTGAAGTGTGTTATCCTTCTGGTGCTCTTCTTGTCAAGCATCATATCCATGTCTTCATACTTCAGTTGAAAGTTTTTTCCTCTATTCCACAAAACTACTTCAGGAAATAAATCATCCCACTATGCAACTCCAAATGTGATTGGACGTGGTTGATAGAAAAAGTGGGGGAGAAAATAAACACCTTGTGCAAAAAGTGGTTGTTGAGGGGAGGTTGTATGGTTTTAGGTGATGTTGGTTTGGAAGCAATTCCAATCTATTTAATATTGTTTGCTTGGTTCCAAAAAAGTCTTTTGGAGACTTTTCTAGAATTTAATATG
The DNA here is from genome assembly GCA_000966675.3 of Picea glauca. Lineage (NCBI taxonomy): Eukaryota > Viridiplantae > Streptophyta > Pinopsida > Pinales > Pinaceae > Picea > Picea glauca. The sequence continues at coordinate 2,735 of JZKD02S0220398.1, read as the reverse complement.
GTTTGTAGAGAAAAAAATGAAAGGTATGATGCTAGCCTCATGGAAAAAACTAGCATTCCTAAAATCATTTGGAGGATAGGGCCTCAAAAATTATTTTATATTTTCAAAGGTTGTTTCTCCAAAAAGCATGTGGAAGCTAATTCAAGGAACATGTTTTTGGGCCCACCAAATAAGAGCTATGTATATATCCCTTAATACAATGAAGGATTGAATGATAAGTCCCACCAAACAATAGAATAAAGCCTCAATAATATCCAGAAAAGTATTATCTATGCCTTCAATACGATTGGAAACTAATTGAATTGACAAATTATAAAAGGCAATAAATTGGAAATTTGTTGACCCCTAGGTAGGGAGAAAATTAAGCACAAAATTCCACTCAGTATAATTCAGGAACTAAGCAAAAAAGTTTACTTCAATCATAAATACGTTGCAAACTAGGAAAGGGACACTCCTTGGCACCAAGTATCACAGAGGTCTTTAGCCCATAAAAGACCTCTCCTCCACCATGCCAGCCATCTGTCCAATGCCCTCCTCTCAGAAGCCATTCATAATTGATCAATCAATCAATCAATCACTATTCGCACGCGCACGCCTCCTTTACTGACATTTCCTTCCTAGCATGAATGCCACCTTGTGTCTGTTGATGGTCCTCGAGTGCATTTTAAGTAATGCCTCTTCATTTCATCCATTGTTTCGAACCGTAAATCAAAGTTGAGTAGTCAGGGAGCCAAGCCCATGAGCAAGACCAAGTATCTCCAAAGATGAGTAGCTCATCTGAGTATCCCAGTTGATTAGTCCAGTCAAATAACCAGGCCCATCGGAGTAGCCCAGTATCTAAGCCAAGTAGAGTCTCCCAGGTGGGAACCTAACAGTTCCATAGTAGTGAGTGAGTTCGAGGTTCGAGGAATTCTACGGTTCCATCAATTCATAGAGAAAGTTCATGAAATGAAAATCTTGAGGAATAAGAACTCAATTAGAGTGTGGCCCCAAAACTCTCTCTCTCTAGATGCCATACATAGAGAGACATTCAGGTCAAGGAGGTTGAACCAGTCACACTAGTAAGAGAGTTTCAATTTCATTCAGGTAGGTGATGTAGTGCCCAATGTTATGAGGTTCACCCATTCCACTAACTCAAACATTACACAGTCAAGGAAGTAATGAATGAGTAATTATTATATTCATTAATTATAACTAATATCCTATCTAATTAATTATTAACTAATATCCTCTAATATCCTATCTAATTATTATACTCATGAATATTAGCTAGATAAACTCATTAATATACTTAGCCATTAAAATAAACTAATTACTATAATAATCTATTACTCTATAGAGTAATAGATAAATTAATCTAGCTAATGATTAATCATTAGCTAGATTAATTATGAGTAATTCCTAATCATAGATCCTGCTTAATTTCCTGCTATAATTATATGAAGAACTACCAATAAGAAGATATGTGTGTGCTCGTTTGACGATGTTTTATAGTGACTTACCGGTTAGCCAACCTACTCATCTCATGATGTCTTATAGTGCGCCTGGTTAGATAGTCATTTGTTAAATATAATGTAACCTCAACAGGTTAACTGTACACTGCCATATGTCCTAGCCAGTTGTACTTTCTATTCTTGATTTGCTTGAGCCTATTTAGCTCAGCTATTTCCCTTTGCATACTATCTTCTTCATTAACTCTTCTCATTGTACTCTTCTTCATATATTCTAATATACTGTTTTCTGTTCTATTCTTTCTCTCTGCATTTCTTGCTTCACAATTTATCATGGCATCAGAGCTACAATAGTAAGCCTCTTCACACAGGCTGGAGAGCAACACGATCCTCAAAACAACGCAGAGATTACACGAATCTTGAGAGCATTCGACACAGACTTTTCACAAGGTTTGGAGAGTTGTTTGTCATACTCTTGAAAGATCCTCGCAGGAAACTTCCACGAGGAAGTTGTCCATTCATACACTCAAAAGATCAGTGTAAGAAGCTTACGCGCCAAAGCAAAGCGTACAACACTCGAAAGATCAAGAATGAAGAGAGTGCACAAGAAGAAAATTTAAAGATTCTTGTACAATTTTCAAGAATCATCAAAGAATTCACGAAGAAGAGCTTCAGAAGGCAGAAACATTGAAGATTTGACAGAAATCGTTCAAATTTGTGAAAGATTGTTGCAGAAGGCAGCATCGTTTAAAGCATTTTGGAAATCACTTAGATCTCTTAAAGATTGCAACAGACAAAGTCAAGCTTCAAAGAATCCATGTATTTCTTTCAAATCTTTGAAAGATTCACGAATCTTTCTTCCACGGGAGCAAAGAACGCATCTCATGTGCAAAGAACAGCCATTGAGGCCGTAAGATTCATCCTGCGAACGGATCCAGAGCGGGAAACCAGTTCAGAAGGGACGAAGAGAGCACGTAAAAGACGAAAGAATTTTAGTCGTTAGATCTTGCGCAGAGGACCGACAGTCGTTGGATCAACAAGAAGGTGCACGAGGCTTAGTCCTTAGGACTGCACAGAAGAAATTTGACTTGCGAAGTCACGAAATCATTTGGACCGTCCATCAAGAGACATGTGGCAAGATCTCGGCATTTCACTGACTCACAAGGTGTAAAGGTCAGAATACTGCCGTGAGAATTCGTGAATCACGAAATCACGAGTTATTCTAGACCATTGGATTGTGAAAGATCGTGATTCGTCGATCTTATCTCATCGCAAAATCAGGGA
>JZKD02S0220387.1:0-21813 GCA_000966675.3 Picea glauca | reverse complement strand
ATCCTACTTATGATAAGGAGTTGTATGCATTGGTGCAAAGTGTGAAAAAATGGAAACATTATTTGTTGGGAAACAAAACTATCATTCACACAGATCATCAACCATTGCAATACTTTGAATCACACACAAAGCTATAGCAAGCAAGGCACTTCAGATGGATGGGTTTTCTACAACAATTCCACTTGATTATAAAGTATACAAAAGGAATTTATAACAAAGTTGTTGATATGATTTCTAGGCCTATTGTTAGTGATTCAATTATTATTAAGCATAATTTTACCATGCATGAGCGTTATGTTCAACAATATTCTTTATACGCTGATTTTAAAGAGGTTTATGCAACCTTGTGTCATTCTAACCAAGTTGAGGAATTGGATTACCATGTACATGATAAACTTTTGTATCATCTTGGCAAGCTATGTACTCCACAGGATGAAAGAGTCAACATCATAAGGGAAGCTCATTCTTCTCTTATTGTTGGCCACTTTGGTGTAGGTAAGACAGTGGCTAGTTTGCAAAGGTATTGCTATTGGCCTAAAATGAACGAAAATATTTCAAGATATGTAAGAGGATGTTCTTTATGTGCTACAAGCAAGCCTAGCAATAGAAAGTTGGGTTTGTGTACTCCACTTCCGGTTCCTTCTCGTCCTTGGGAAAGCATTTCCATGGACTTTGTAGGAGGTCTACCTATGTCTAAAAAAAATCATGATTATATTTATGTTGTGGTTGATCATTTCAACAAAATGTGTATTTTGATGCCTTGTAAGAAGCAAGTTACAACTGAAAAAATGACACAAATGTTCTTTTATCATGTTTGGGTTACCTAAATCCATTATTTCTGATCGAGATTCTCGATTTATTGGGAACTTTTGGTCAATTTTATGGGCACTCATGGACACCAAGCTAAAAAAGAGCACAACTTTTCATCCATAAACCGATGGTCAAACAAAAGTGGTTAATATAACAATAGTGCATCTTCTTTGTGGTTATTGCAACAAGCATCCTAAGCTTTGGGATGAGCACCTACACTACATTCATCATGCTTACAACCGAGCTAAGCACTCTTCGACTCAAACATCTCCATTTGAGGCATGTCTTGGTTATTTGCCAAAATCTCCTTTAGATTTTATCTTTGGGAAAGACATTGCTATTAATGGTCAATATGACATTGATAGGGCAAAGTAGTTCATTGAACAAATTCAGATGGTGCACCAAATGGTACAAGAACAGTTGGAAAAGAGCCAAGCCAAGTACAAGACAAGACATGACAAGCATCGTGTTGATCACAGTTTCCAAGTTGGAGATGAAGTTTGGCTTTACATTAGCAAAGAGAGGCTTAAAGGAGAGGTAAAAAACTTAAACCAATTAGATATGGACCTTTCAAGATTCTTGAAAAGATTGGTTACAATGCCTTTTGTTTGGATTTGCCTCCTTATATGCAAATGTATGCAATTGTCAATGTTGAGAATTTGAAATTGTATGAGCCTCCTTTGATTGATGATCAAGGAGAGCATGTTCTGATTCCTTCTATAGATGATTTCTCGCCAGAATATCTTTCATAATTGCATGAAGATACAATCCTTGACAGGAGGATGAGAACTTCAAAACGAGGGAATGTGGAATACCTTTGAGTTGGTCTTAAAGACACAAATCCAAGTAAGGTCAAGTGCATTGAGGTTGTAAAGGTGAGGGAATTGTACCCTAGTCTTAAGATTGATTGAAAGTAGTCTTTTGGAGGTCCAAAAGATTCCCAATGGGGAGGAGTGATCCAGAGGATCAAAATATGCTCAAAAATCAAAGTGCTCGGAATTGCTTCAAAACGGACTCGTGCGTAGGCCTCATCCTCACAATCCCAACTCAACTTGAAGGGGTTCAAACATACATCATATGAGTGAGATGTCGTGTTCTATCCGCTTTGCCAAATAAACAAAATTTTGCTGACTGTAAAATCTGTATAGTGTTGACATGGCATGTTTGTACTATTGACGTGGCGTAGTCATACTGATGATGTGGCATGTCCGTACTGGACATGTGGCAGGTGGTTGTACTGACATGTGGCAGAGGCTGACGTGGCAAGGTACCATACAAGACATGTGTTAGATTTTGACGTGACAGAGTATGTGGACCAATTAAATGGTGCCATGTGGCCCAGACATGGGCTACCATGTGGCACCTCCTCCAAGGCATAAAAGTTTGGTTGTGTTCGCAGGAGGTTGAACCCACGACCTTCAGGGACAGGTAGCACGAATTGGCAGGGGTCGGGCTACCAGTCCTCCCACATGATGTTTCTTAACCTATAACCGTTGAACTCCTATTGAAATTTGCACAAGGTTTCATCGGGGTGCCAAAAGGGTCAGGGCTAAGCCCCAACCCTTATATTCGACATACCATACGACCTTCCACTCAAACTTTTCACGCAGAGTTCAACCGATCCAACGGTCATTCGACTATGCGCCCCAACCACGTGTCCATACCACACTCAACCACCACATGCGCGAGAAAGTTGCAACGGGTCCCTAATTAGGCATTGGGATGTTGGCCATATGGTGCCCATGCGACCAACACCTCNATCCTACTTATGATAAGGAGTTGTATGCATTGGTGCAAAGTGTGAAAAAATGGAAACATTATTTGTTGGGAAACAAAACTATCATTCACACAGATCATCAACCATTGCAATACTTTGAATCACACACAAAGCTATAGCAAGCAAGGCACTTCAGATGGATGGGTTTTCTACAACAATTCCACTTGATTATAAAGTATACAAAAGGAATTTATAACAAAGTTGTTGATATGATTTCTAGGCCTATTGTTAGTGATTCAATTATTATTAAGCATAATTTTACCATGCATGAGCGTTATGTTCAACAATATTCTTTATACGCTGATTTTAAAGAGGTTTATGCAACCTTGTGTCATTCTAACCAAGTTGAGGAATTGGATTACCATGTACATGATAAACTTTTGTATCATCTTGGCAAGCTATGTACTCCACAGGATGAAAGAGTCAACATCATAAGGGAAGCTCATTCTTCTCTTATTGTTGGCCACTTTGGTGTAGGTAAGACAGTGGCTAGTTTGCAAAGGTATTGCTATTGGCCTAAAATGAACGAAAATATTTCAAGATATGTAAGAGGATGTTCTTTATGTGCTACAAGCAAGCCTAGCAATAGAAAGTTGGGTTTGTGTACTCCACTTCCGGTTCCTTCTCGTCCTTGGGAAAGCATTTCCATGGACTTTGTAGGAGGTCTACCTATGTCTAAAAAAAATCATGATTATATTTATGTTGTGGTTGATCATTTCAACAAAATGTGTATTTTGATGCCTTGTAAGAAGCAAGTTACAACTGAAAAAATGACACAAATGTTCTTTTATCATGTTTGGGTTACCTAAATCCATTATTTCTGATCGAGATTCTCGATTTATTGGGAACTTTTGGTCAATTTTATGGGCACTCATGGACACCAAGCTAAAAAAGAGCACAACTTTTCATCCATAAACCGATGGTCAAACAAAAGTGGTTAATATAACAATAGTGCATCTTCTTTGTGGTTATTGCAACAAGCATCCTAAGCTTTGGGATGAGCACCTACACTACATTCATCATGCTTACAACCGAGCTAAGCACTCTTCGATTCAAACATCTCCATTTGAGGCATGTCTTGGTTATTTGCCAAAATCTCCTTTAGATTTTATCTTTGGGAAAGACATTGCTATTAATGGTCAATATGACATTGATAGGGCAAAGTAGTTCATTGAACAAATTCAGATGGTGCACCAAATGGTACAAGAACAGTTGGAAAAGAGCCAAGCCAAGTACAAGACAAGACATGACAAGCATCGTGTTGATCACAGTTTCCAAGTTGGAGATGAAGTTTGGCTTTACATTAGCAAAGAGAGGCTTAAAGGAGAGGTAAAAAACTTAAACCAATTAGATATGGACCTTTCAAGATTCTTGAAAAGATTGGTTACAATGCCTTTTGTTTGGATTTGCCTCCTTATATGCAAATGTATGCAATTGTCAATGTTGAGAATTTGAAATTGTATGAGCCTCCTTTGATTGATGATCAAGGAGAGCATGTTCTGATTCCTTCTATAGATGATTTCTCGCCAGAATATCTTTCATAATTGCATGAAGATACAATCCTTGACAGGAGGATGAGAACTTCAAAACGAGGGAATGTGGAATACCTTTGAGTTGGTCTTAAAGACACAAATCCAAGTAAGGTCAAGTGCATTGAGGTTGTAAAGGTGAGGGAATTGTACCCTAGTCTTAAGATTGATTGAAAGTAGTCTTTTGGAGGTCCAAAAGATTCCCAATGGGGAGGAGTGATCCAGAGGATCAAAATATGCTCAAAAATCAAAGTGCTCGGAATTGCTTCAAAACGGACTCGTGCGTAGGCCTCATCCTCACAATCCCAACTCAACTTGAAGGGGTTCAAACATACATCATATGAGTGAGATGTCGTGTTCTATCCGCTTTGCCAAATAAACAAAATTTTGCTGACTGTAAAATCTGTATAGTGTTGACATGGCATGTTTGTACTATTGACGTGGCGTAGTCATACTGATGATGTGGCATGTCCGTACTGGACATGTGGCAGGTGGTTGTACTGACATGTGGCAGAGGCTGACGTGGCAAGGTACCATACAAGACATGTGTTAGATTTTGACGTGACAGAGTATGTGGACCAATTAAATGGTGCCATGTGGCCCAGACATGGGCTACCATGTGGCACCTCCTCCAAGGCATAAAAGTTTGGTTGTGTTCGCAGGAGGTTGAACCCACGACCTTCAGGGACAGGTAGCACGAATTGGCAGGGGTCGGGCTACCAGTCCTCCCACATGATGTTTCTTAACCTATAACCGTTGAACTCCTATTGAAATTTGCACAAGGTTTCATCGGGGTGCCAAAAGGGTCAGGGCTAAGCCCCAACCCTTATATTCGACATACCATACGACCTTCCACTCAAACTTTTCACGCAGAGTTCAACCGATCCAACGGTCATTCGACTATGCGCCCCAACCACGTGTCCATACCACACTCAACCACCACATGCGCGAGAAAGTTGCAACGGGTCCCTAATTAGGCATTGGGATGTTGGCCATATGGTGCCCATGCGACCAACACCTCCGCTAGATAAGGTGTTGGCGCGCTAATGGTGTGACATAATGCTCGATTTTGCAGAATGCACGTGTGTGTTGGGTTTAGGCACGAGAAACACCCAAGAGCTAGGTTCAATCAGTCTGGGTGCATTTGTCGAGCAGAGACAATAAAGAATTGGGAGAAACTTCCAGGGAGTGATTCCAACTCAGTTTTTGGCCAAACCAGGTGCAGGAAGAGCCCAACTCGGGGTTTTTGGACGTTCTGGAGCCATTGAAGCCATCCATTTCTCATTCTGAACATTGTAAAACACTTTTTTTTTTTACAGTTTGAGCATTAATGAAAACAATCCACTGGAAGCTGGACCAGGAGATGTAGCCTAAGAGAGGGGTGAACTCCTTTATCCTTTTGTTGTGTTAATGCATGTATTTTGATGGTTGTTTATGACTATTTATGCTACTCATGATTAAGTAAAAAAATCATTAATCTTTATGTGTTTGTAACTTGATCCTGTTACTCAAGCACATACCATTTCACTTGCAATTTTAAAGAGATTCAAGCCTTTTCATTTTCAGATCATTGGCTGGCATGGCATTTGACATCCGGGATTTGCAAAAATTCATTTTTGTGTTCTTCTGAATTTATGGATTTTGGGATGGTCTCAATTCCACTTCCTGGTTCTGACCATCCGGTTGCTACCTCATGGCATGACACCATGGAAACATTGGTGATCTCTACTAAAATGGCACTTGACACCCCCACTACTGTGGCATCTGAATTGGTTCATTGACATGACATCTGGGATATAACACTTTGCAAAAATACCATTTTTGGGAACCTTCAGATTTCCAGATTTCATAGTTCCTTCTTCTGGCCACCATGAATTTTGTCATCGTGGCCCTACTGTCTTGTCATCCTACTAAAATGGCTCTTGATGAGGCATTGACATGTCGTGCTTTCGTGGTATTTTTGACATAGTATCCGACACCCAACTTTTTAATAAAAGCCAATTATAAGAAGTTTTGGATATTCAAATCTAGGAAAAATCAAACACTCAGATATATATCATCTGCCTCTGGCCCTTGACCTGTCATTATTTCCTGCTAACAAGGCCACCCTACCACTTGAATCCCGCCACATAATACTCCAGTCACTACCACATTGATTTATGCTTCATCATGACATCACCGTCCAACAAGTTTTTGCTAGTTACCATTCTACACCTAGATCCGACCCTCGCCCAAAGGTTCCATTTTTTGAGTTTTTTGGATGTTTTCTTTTTGGATATCAGGGTTCCATATCTGGAATCCAAAACTTTTGGATAAGTCCCTTGTTAGAAATTCCAAATTATCGATGACCTAGATATTGAGGTTCCTCCATTTGGTTCTACTTATTCGCTCATGCGCTATGGCATATGGTTCTGCCTATTCGCTCATGCGCTAAGGCATCTAGATCTGACTTCCTCTCTAATTAGCCTTCACAGATCTCAAACCGTCTCCGTCATCTCTACAACCTGATAAATAGTCCAAGTCTTAGGGTTTTCCTCATCAAAATCTGTTTGCCATAGGTGTTAGAAGGAAAATAGAGAGATTTGATAACCCAAACTCTTTGTAGTTAGCTTAAAGAGGAAATCAACCAGAAAATAGAACATTGTGCATTCATGAAACCTCATATATCCCTTCCAAGAGTTGATTCCTGGGAGAGAGGCGAATGACTGAGGAAACCCTAATCCCTCATCCGCACGTAGCAGACGCCAACAACCAAAGCTCCCGTGCGGCGCACACTCTGTAGCATTACCCAAGCCCGACCCTATTGACGCTTCACAATGGGAACGGGGGGGGCAACCCCCCTCATACAACAATATCGCTGCCAATGATAGATCTGGCATTCGAGAGAAGCAACCTGCTTTCGAGCCACCCCAACAAATACGCGAGCAGCTCCTCGCCAGAGAACACGGCCTCCGGAAGGAAATGGACACAGGAGTCGAAGCAGGAACCTCCCAGGCAAAGCCACATCGAGGATGGGAACCAGGTAAATGCATACCCCGGCTGGAAAAAGCACCAAGATATCTTATTAGATCCACCAGGGTAGGAGAACACACAGAGTTTAAGAAAGAACATGCCCTCATAGGAAAGTTCTTGGGGCTATGGCCTACAAAACGGGATCTCCACAAATGGATCAAACACTGGTGGAACCCTAAGGGGGATTATGAAGTTCAACTCAGATCCAAGGGCTTTTTCACAATCATCCTGTATAACTTAGAGGATAAAGACAGGATATTTGAAAATGGACCATACTTCTTCAACTTAGCTGGGCTCTTCCTACGTTTCTGGACTGAAAGATTCAACCCTGACAAAGAAGACTTCACCATGGCCCCAGTGTGGATCCGCTTATATTATTTACCACAAGATTTCTGGTTGGAGGAAATTCTAATCGGCATAGGGAATACCCTAGGGCAGTATGTGAGAGCATCAGAAGCCACCAAGCAAAGAAAATACACCTCCTATGCCAGAATCTGCATCTACATGAACATCTCCAAAGCACTCCCCAGATCAGTAACTTTGGAATACCAAGACGAGGATTGGCAGCAAACCCTGGACTATGAGCACATTCCCTTTCACTGTAGAAGATGCCACGAACATGGCCACCTCTTTAGAGACTGCCCCCTCATCAAAATAGTCACCAAAGAAAGCGAGCCCGCACAAAAGGATGGATTCACCACGGTGGCATCAAAGAAGCGAAACCCACCAAAGAGACAAATCCAAGGGCAGAAGCAAAACATTGAAACAAGAAACTCCTACGAGATCCTAAAGCACCTGCCAGAGGAGGAGGAAATCCAAGATCTGCACAAAAATCCGCAGCAATCACAGGACAATCCATCAATTCCAACCCCCCCTCCCCAGAGCTAGGAAGCACACACGGAGGACAGGGGCGAAGGATATGGGGATACCCCAATGCAGCTGGACGAAAGGGATCTCGCCGACATAGATCTGGAAAAGCTAGAAGAAGCCCTGAATCAAAAAGACCTGCAAACCCTTCCTGAAGAGAAATTGCGCAAGGTGCACAAAGTATTTCTCAACTCCTCCGCGGGTTCCTCAGCACGGCTGGGCATAGCCACGGACTCGCATTCTGGCTCGAAGAAAATCCTTCGAGAAAATAAGAGAAGAGGGCGTAAAATAGTGCAACAATTGATCAGGGAGGCAGGCAACCTCATGATAAACTCTGGTCAGATCCACAAGATCTCGGAGGTTTACCTCCAAACCCCGACACCAACCCAATGATGAAAATCCTCACTTGGAACATTAGAGGACTAAATGATAGGTCCAAGCAAAGGACCCTCCGAGAATGTATAAAAGCCGAGAATCCAGATATGCTCTTATTACAAGAAACCAAATGTGCAGGAGCAGAAGTTGAAATCATCTTTCAACGTATTTGGTGAGATTGCAACTTCATATCAACAGACTCTGCAGGCGCCTCAGGAGGGCTATCCATCCTCTGGAACCCCGCCAGCATAAGCGTCCACAACCCCTTTTCAACTGTGGGCATAATAACGACGCACTTCAAGATCATTGGCTCGAATCAGGAGGGGGACATCACGAATGTCTATGGCCCCCACAGTCAGTAAGATAAGGACAAACTCATGCAGAGGCTGGAGCTCATCAAAACCCTGGTGACCACGTGCAGCTGGATCCTAGGAGGAGAATTCAACATGATCCTTACGCTAGAGGAAAAAACAGGAGGTACCAAAAAGCTGGAGCAAGACAGTGGTAAGTTCAAAACTCTCATTGATCATCTTAAATTAGTCGATATAGAGAATAGCAATGGCACTTTCACGTGGTCGAATCGCAGATCGGGTGCCCAGCACATTGCTTGTCGGCTGGACTGCTTCCTGGTCTCCGAGGAACTAATGGAGTCGAGCTCCCAGCTGGAAAGCCTCATCCTACCCAGAGCTGGATCAGATCACTGGCCACTGGTCCTCAGCATGAACATTCAAGACACACCCAAATTCAAGCCCTTCCGCTTTGAGAAATTCTGGCTCCTTCATCCAGACTTCCAACACCTAGCTAAGGAATGGTGGGCGCAGGCATAAATAAATCATGGCTCAAGCATGTACAAATTTCAGCAAAGACTCAAGAACTTCAATATGTTGCTGAAGCAATGGAACACGAACTATTTCNTGGAAAAGAGCCAAGCCAAGTACAAGACAAGACATGACAAGCATCGTGTTGATCACAGTTTCCAAGTTGGAGATGAAGTTTGGCTTTACATTAGCAAAGAGAGGCTTAAAGGAGAGGTAAAAAACTTAAACCAATTAGATATGGACCTTTCAAGATTCTTGAAAAGATTGGTTACAATGCCTTTTGTTTGGATTTGCCTCCTTATATGCAAATGTATGCAATTGTCAATGTTGAGAATTTGAAATTGTATGAGCCTCCTTTGATTGATGATCAAGGAGAGCATGTTCTGATTCCTTCTATAGATGATTTCTCGCCAGAATATCTTTCATAATTGCATGAAGATACAATCCTTGACAGGAGGATGAGAACTTCAAAACGAGGGAATGTGGAATACCTTTGAGTTGGTCTTAAAGACACAAATCCAAGTAAGGTCAAGTGCATTGAGGTTGTAAAGGTGAGGGAATTGTACCCTAGTCTTAAGATTGATTGAAAGTAGTCTTTTGGAGGTCCAAAAGATTCCCAATGGGGAGGAGTGATCCAGAGGATCAAAATATGCTCAAAAATCAAAGTGCTCGGAATTGCTTCAAAACGGACTCGTGCGTAGGCCTCATCCTCACAATCCCAACTCAACTTGAAGGGGTTCAAACATACATCATATGAGTGAGATGTCGTGTTCTATCCGCTTTGCCAAATAAACAAAATTTTGCTGACTGTAAAATCTGTATAGTGTTGACATGGCATGTTTGTACTATTGACGTGGCGTAGTCATACTGATGATGTGGCATGTCCGTACTGGACATGTGGCAGGTGGTTGTACTGACATGTGGCAGAGGCTGACGTGGCAAGGTACCATACAAGACATGTGTTAGATTTTGACGTGACAGAGTATGTGGACCAATTAAATGGTGCCATGTGGCCCAGACATGGGCTACCATGTGGCACCTCCTCCAAGGCATAAAAGTTTGGTTGTGTTCGCAGGAGGTTGAACCCACGACCTTCAGGGACAGGTAGCACGAATTGGCAGGGGTCGGGCTACCAGTCCTCCCACATGATGTTTCTTAACCTATAACCGTTGAACTCCTATTGAAATTTGCACAAGGTTTCATCGGGGTGCCAAAAGGGTCAGGGCTAAGCCCCAACCCTTATATTCGACATACCATACGACCTTCCACTCAAACTTTTCACGCAGAGTTCAACCGATCCAACGGTCATTCGACTATGCGCCCCAACCACGTGTCCATACCACACTCAACCACCACATGCGCGAGAAAGTTGCAACGGGTCCCTAATTAGGCATTGGGATGTTGGCCATATGGTGCCCATGCGACCAACACCTCTGCTAGATAAGGTGTTGGCGTGCTAATGGTGTGACATAATGCTCGATTTTGCAGAATGCATGTGTGTGTTGGGTTTAGGCACGAGAAACACCCAGGAGCCAGGTTCAATCAGTCTGGGTGCATTTGTCGAGCAGAGACAATAAAGAATTGGGAGAAACTTCCAGGGAGTGATTCCAACTTAGTTTTTGGCCAAACCAGGTGCAGGAAGAGCCCAACTCGGGGTTTTTGGACGTTCTGGAGCCATTGAAGCCATCCATTTCTCATTCTGAACATTGTAAAACACTTACTTTTTTTTACAGTTTGAGCATTAATGAAAACAATCCACTGGAAGCTGGACCAGGAGATGTAGCCTAAGAGAGGGGTGAACTCCTTTATCCTTTTGTTGTGTTAATGCGTGTATTTTGATGGTTGTTTATGACTATTTATGCTACTCATGATTAAGTAAAAAAAATCATTAATCTTTATGTGTTTGTAACTTGATCCTGTTACTCAAGCACATACCATTTCACTTGCAATTTTAAAGAGATTCAAGCCTTTTCATTTTCAGATCATTGGCTGGCATGGCATTTGACATCCGGGATTTGCAAAAATTCATTTTTGTGTTCTTCTGAATTTATGGATTTTGGGATGGTCTCAATTCCACTTCCTGGTTCTGACCATCCGGTTGCTACCTCATGGCATGACACCATGGAAACATTGGTGATCTCTACTAAAATGGCACTTGACACCCCCACTACTGTGGCATCTGAATTGGTTCATTGACATGACATCTGGGATATAACACTTTGCAAAAATACCATTTTTGGGAACCTTCAGATTTCCAGATTTCATAGTTCCTTCTTCTGGCCACCATGAATTTTGTCATCGTGGCCCTACTGTCTTGTCATCCTACTAAAATGGCTCTTGATGAGGCATTGACATGTCGTGCTTTCGTGGTATTTTTGACATAGTATCCGACACCCAACTTTTTAATAAAAGCCAATTATAAGAAGTTTTGGATATTCAAATCTAGGAAAAATCAAACACTCAGATATATATCATCTGCCTCTGGCCCTTGACCTGTCATTATTTCCTGCTAACAAGGCCACCCTACCACTTGAATCCCGCCACATAATACTCCAGTCACTACCACATTGATTTATGCTTCATCATGACATCACCGTCCAACAAGTTTTTGCTAGTTACCATTCTACACCTAGATCCGACCCTCGCCCAAAGGTTCCATTTTTTGAGTTTTTTGGATGTTTTCTTTTTGGATATCAGGGTTCCATATCTGGAATCCAAAACTTTTGGATAAGTCCCTTGTTAGAAATTCCAAATTATCGATGACCTAGATATTGAGGTTCCTCCATTTGGTTCTACTTATTCGCTCATGCGCTATGGCATATGGTTCTGCCTATTCGCTCATGCGCTAAGGCATCTAGATCTGACTTCCTCTCTAATTAGCCTTCACAGATCTCAAACCGTCTCCGTCATCTCTACAACCTGATAAATAGTCCAAGTCTTAGGGTTTTCCTCATCAAAATCTGTTTGCCATAGGTGTTAGAAGGAAAATAGAGAGATTTGATAACCCAAACTCTTTGTAGTTAGCTTAAAGAGGAAATCAACCAGAAAATAGAACATTGTGCATTCATGAAACCTCATATATCCCTTCCAAGAGTTGATTCCTGGGAGAGAGGCGAATGACTGAGGAAACCCTAATCCCTCATCCGCACGTAGCAGACGCCAACAACCAAAGCTCCCGTGCGGCGCACACTCTGTAGCATTACCCAAGCCCGACCCTATTGACGCTTCACAATGGGAACGGGGGGGGCAACCCCCCTCATACAACAATATCGCTGCCAATGATAGATCTGGCATTCGAGAGAAGCAACCTGCTTTCGAGCCACCCCAACAAATACGCGAGCAGCTCCTCGCCAGAGAACACGGCCTCCGGAAGGAAATGGACACAGGAGTCGAAGCAGGAACCTCCCAGGCAAAGCCACATCGAGGATGGGAACCAGGTAAATGCATACCCCGGCTGGAAAAAGCACCAAGATATCTTATTAGATCCACCAGGGTAGGAGAACACACAGAGTTTAAGAAAGAACATGCCCTCATAGGAAAGTTCTTGGGGCTATGGCCTACAAAACGGGATCTCCACAAATGGATCAAACACTGGTGGAACCCTAAGGGGGATTATGAAGTTCAACTCAGATCCAAGGGCTTTTTCACAATCATCCTGTATAACTTAGAGGATAAAGACAGGATATTTGAAAATGGACCATACTTCTTCAACTTAGCTGGGCTCTTCCTACGTTTCTGGACTGAAAGATTCAACCCTGACAAAGAAGACTTCACCATGGCCCCAGTGTGGATCCGCTTATATTATTTACCACAAGATTTCTGGTTGGAGGAAATTCTAATCGGCATAGGGAATACCCTAGGGCAGTATGTGAGAGCATCAGAAGCCACCAAGCAAAGAAAATACACCTCCTATGCCAGAATCTGCATCTACATGAACATCTCCAAAGCACTCCCCAGATCAGTAACTTTGGAATACCAAGACGAGGATTGGCAGCAAACCCTGGACTATGAGCACATTCCCTTTCACTGTAGAAGATGCCACGAACATGGCCACCTCTTTAGAGACTGCCCCCTCATCAAAATAGTCACCAAAGAAAGCGAGCCCGCACAAAAGGATGGATTCACCACGGTGGCATCAAAGAAGCGAAACCCACCAAAGAGACAAATCCAAGGGCAGAAGCAAAACATTGAAACAAGAAACTCCTACGAGATCCTAAAGCACCTGCCAGAGGAGGAGGAAATCCAAGATCTGCACAAAAATCCGCAGCAATCACAGGACAATCCATCAATTCCAACCCCCCCTCCCCAGAGCTAGGAAGCACACACGGAGGACAGGGGCGAAGGATATGGGGATACCCCAATGCAGCTGGACGAAAGGGATCTCGCCGACATAGATCTGGAAAAGCTAGAAGAAGCCCTGAATCAAAAAGACCTGCAAACCCTTCCTGAAGAGAAATTGCGCAAGGTGCACAAAGTATTTCTCAACTCCTCCGCGGGTTCCTCAGCACGGCTGGGCATAGCCACGGACTCGCATTCTGGCTCGAAGAAAATCCTTCGAGAAAATAAGAGAAGAGGGCGTAAAATAGTGCAACAATTGATCAGGGAGGCAGGCAACCTCATGATAAACTCTGGTCAGATCCACAAGATCTCGGAGGTTTACCTCCAAACCCCGACACCAACCCAATGATGAAAATCCTCACTTGGAACATTAGAGGACTAAATGATAGGTCCAAGCAAAGGACCCTCCGAGAATGTATAAAAGCCGAGAATCCAGATATGCTCTTATTACAAGAAACCAAATGTGCAGGAGCAGAAGTTGAAATCATCTTTCAACGTATTTGGTGAGATTGCAACTTCATATCAACAGACTCTGCAGGCGCCTCAGGAGGGCTATCCATCCTCTGGAACCCCGCCAGCATAAGCGTCCACAACCCCTTTTCAACTGTGGGCATAATAACGACGCACTTCAAGATCATTGGCTCGAATCAGGAGGGGGACATCACGAATGTCTATGGCCCCCACAGTCAGTAAGATAAGGACAAACTCATGCAGAGGCTGGAGCTCATCAAAACCCTGGTGACCACGTGCAGCTGGATCCTAGGAGGAGAATTCAACATGATCCTTACGCTAGAGGAAAAAACAGGAGGTACCAAAAAGCTGGAGCAAGACAGTGGTAAGTTCAAAACTCTCATTGATCATCTTAAATTAGTCGATATAGAGAATAGCAATGGCACTTTCACGTGGTCGAATCGCAGATCGGGTGCCCAGCACATTGCTTGTCGGCTGGACTGCTTCCTGGTCTCCGAGGAACTAATGGAGTCGAGCTCCCAGCTGGAAAGCCTCATCCTACCCAGAGCTGGATCAGATCACTGGCCACTGGTCCTCAGCATGAACATTCAAGACACACCCAAATTCAAGCCCTTCCGCTTTGAGAAATTCTGGCTCCTTCATCCAGACTTCCAACACCTAGCTAAGGAATGGTGGGCGCAGGCATAAATAAATCATGGCTCAAGCATGTACAAATTTCAGCAAAGACTCAAGAACTTCAATATGTTGCTGAAGCAATGGAACACGAACTATTTCGGAGACATTTTCCACAGCATTCAAGACATAGAAAGACAACTAGAGGCGATCTAGAAAACCTTTATCTCCCGATCCAGAACTACCGACCTAATGAAAGAGGAGGAGATTCTCTGAGGGCAATTAGAAGAAAGATGAAAGTAGGAGGAGATTCTATGGAAACAAAAATATCGAGTGCAGTGGCTCAAGGAAGGGGAGAGGAACACCAAATTCTTTCACAGGACAGTGATGCATCGATGGCATGTCAACAGGATCAACCATTTAGAAGATGGCCAAGGCAATATCGTCAGAGAGCACTCTAAAATAGAAGCAGAGCTAATCAACTTCTATCGAGATCTCCTAACAGAAACCCAGGAGGACAGAACAGAATCCATCCAAAGAATAACAAGACATATACCGACCCTAGTAACCGCGGAGCAAAATGCCACCCTCACAAGGCCCATCACCCAGGAGGAAGTGGACCAGGCTATAAGAGACATGCCCCCAGGCAAGGCCCCGGGACTGGATGGGTTCACCATAGACTTTTTCCATCACTACTGGGACCTGATAAAGAGAGACGTATGGGAAGTGGTAGAGGAATCGAGAGCTTCTGGTGTGGTTCTTCCAGCTCTAAACGCGACCTTCCTCACCCTCATTCCTAAAGAAGAGTGAGTCACCAATCCCAAACACTTCAGGCCCATTTCCCTCTGCAATTTTGTCTACAAAATCATCACGAAGGTTATAGCCAACAGGCTAAAACCCATCCTGACGCACGTCATATCCAAAGAACAGGCCAGGTATGTAGAAGGTAGGCAAATCACGGACAACATCATTTTAGCGCATGAGGTCATCCACTCTCTTAAAACCTCCACAACCCCTGGCATGTTAATAAAACTGGACCTCTCCAAAGCTTTTGATAGAGCCAGTTGGCAATACCTCAAAGCCATCCTTGACTCCTTTGGCTTCGATCAAGGCTGGGTCAAGTGGATCCTCAATCTCGTCTCCTCCACCTTCTTCTCCATCCTGGTCAATGGAGTTTTGTCCGGGCCCTTCTTACCTTCTCGAGGAATCCGACAGGGAGATCCCCTCTCACCCTTCCTGTTCGTACTCATGGTGGAGGGCCTAGGCAGATCTATCACAACGGAAATCACAGATGGATCCCTCAAAGGTCTACCTCTCCACAATCTTCAGCCAACCCTCTCCCACAGCCAATTCATTGATGACACACTCCTTCTCAACTCCCCCTCAGCAAGGGAAGCCCTCACTCTCAACTCCATCCTCTCCGACTTCACGGAAGCCTCAGGCATGTCTCTAAACCTGGATAAGTCCAAACTCTACTTTTTCAATACCCCTGTTCCTGTTCAATCCCATATCTCCAGACTCCTAGGCATACCAAGGAGCTCCCTTCCATCCAATTACCTAGGCATCCCCCTCACGGGCGTTGCCACCAAATCTATCTCCTGGGACATCCTTCTCCTTTCCATTTCCAACAGACTAAGCAATTGGACCTTCAGACCCCTTAATATTGCCTCCCGGCTTGTCCTCCTAAAGTCAGTCCTGCAGGCCCTCCCCACCTATCTCTTCACGGTCCTAGCAGCTCCTAAGCATGTTATAAAGGCCATAAAAAACCTTCAGCGCAATTTCCTCTGGCACAGCCACCAACCAAACAAAAAGTGGGCCATGGTGAGCTGGGACAAAATATGTATGCCAAAGAGTCAAGGCGGATTAGGCCTTCGGGATCTGGGGAAACTCAATCAAGTTATGGGAGCCAAAATCTGTTGGCGATGGCTGAAAGCTCCTGCAACGGCCTAGGCCCGCATTTGGAGGCACAAATATGCCCCACTAACGCCTGGCAATCAACTGCTCAGGCACAACACCAGGATACAAGGGTCTAACATCTGGAACACTGCTTGGCAAAACCGCACCCTAATTCAGAACCATGCCTTCTAGGAGGTCAGGGATGGGGAGAGCGCTATGCTCTGGCACGACTCCTGGCAGCAATTCAAACCACTGAATGGAATAGCAGACCTAGCCGCCCTTCGAGAAGACATTGACCCACAAGCCTCCCTGAAAGTCAAGGATCTCTGGAAACCTCAAGGGCAGCACCTACACTGGCGCCAATGGAAATTATCCCACCAAGACCTCGACGTCCCTGAAAATCTCAGCCTGGGAAGCTGGCACACCCAAGCTAAACGACGTAAAATTCCAGTAAGAGAAGGGCCAGACATTTTGAGATGGGGGTACTCCACCGCTGGGACCTTCACGATTAAGGAAGCCTATGACATCCACAGCCACCCCCAAGTCGAAGACAAAGGGCCCATTTGGAATAAAGTCTGGAATTCAGCTCTCTGGCCTAAGGTCTCCACCTTCCTATGGCTAGTTGTGCACAATAGGGCTCTAACTTGGGATAATCTCAGGAAACGAGGCTTCATTGGACCCTCCCTCTGTGTTCTCTACCATCAACAAGAAGAAACCAAGGAACATCTCTTCAATGGATGCTACTACAGTCAGAGCATCTGGGATCAAAGTGCGCAAATCATGCGCAAGTCTGGGCAACACCGAAGCAGTGTAAACGATACAATCAAACACTGGGACAACATTTCATACAAAAGCGTGCTCCTAAATCACATCTGGCAGCTCTTACCAGGATTCATCCTCTGGCAGCTCTGGAAGGAAAGAAACAAAAGAATCTTCCACTCGCAAGCCTCCCCGCCAGAGGCCACATGGGAGACAATCAACTTGATAATCAAGGAAACAATCAGGTGCTACCCCTGGAAAATGGAGGACCTAAAGAGAACCCCTAATGAGCAATGCATCCTACAACATTGGCAACCCCTCCCCTCCATTCACCAAGCCAGGAGGATCAACAAACCCCCACAAATCAGCCCCATCACCTGGTCCCCCCCCTATGGCCACTTCATAAAAATTAACTTTGATGGGGCAGCCAAAGGCAACCCGGGAACAACAGGATGGGGTGCAGTGGTCAGAGATTCAGAAGGAAAGCTCATGGGGTTGTTAGCAGGCTTCCTAGGGGAAACGACAAATAATGTGGCGGAGCTAACATGATTATTAAGAGGGTTGCAGGCAACACTGGAGAAAGACCATCGCAATATAGTCCTGGAAGGAGACTCACAGGTCATCATCCATTTAATCACAAAGATTATGAATGGGAGTCTGCCTTCTAAGATCTCACCAAGCTGGTGCCTCTCAGGGATGCTAGAAGACTTTAAAAGCCTCCTCACTCCCGCTCTCAGCATCATGCCTTCTCATGTGAAGCGAGAGGCAAATTGAGTCGCTGACAGCCTAGCAAATGAAGCAGTCGAAAGGGAAGCTGATTACTCCAGCTGGGTGGACCACACCCCAGATCGCTCAGACATCTTCATGAGGTGCCAAGCCTTAGCTAACAGGGATTTTCTCCCACCGGATGGGGTGACATGTGCACATCAGAGAACACGCGGGAGGCCGCTGGGACGCCCATTTATGGCATCAACCGACGAGCACCCTCCCACTATTAATTAGGCCATGGCCTGCACCCGCCACCCTCAGTTGATGAGCCCGCTCGCGCGTGGGAGAGGTACCAGTCGACAGAGCACTAACCACACAACGTTAATGGCAATGGCAGTCACGACAGTTTGGTGTTTTATCGTGGCAATGGATCAGGTAGAGCTGCATTTGCCCCTCGCAGCGCTCATTCTGTCCGAGCTGCAATTCCGACCTTCGCCAAATATTGAGAAAGGAGCGGCCGAGCTACAATTCTGACCTCCACCAATTCGGACTCCTCCCGAGGTCTCCACCATGCCTAGGCTCAGAGGAAAACCGCGCAGAGGGGCCGCCTGGTACAGGGCTAAATCCCGACGCAAACACATACAAAACTTCGAGCGAGCTCTTGCATTAGCGTCCACCCGACGCAAACGATGACCTTGGTCGCCTCCCATGGCAATTGTCAAGGAAATTAGCCTAGAGGAGGCTATGCAGAGCCACCCTCCCATCGCACGAGCAGAGGAAAGCAAGCCACCACCTGGAGTCATCCCGTGGAACCCCAGCGCCGCTAGCGCAGAGGACCTCTTCCCACCCTGCATTGTGGAGGAGGAAACTCCTCCCGACGACACCGCAGGGATGGCGGAGCCAGGAGGTCCACCGACCCGACCAACGGGAGACTCCAGTACAAGAGCAGCAAGGGACTTCGGCACACGGACTTCCGACAACAGCGGAGGAATGGACCAACCTTCCTTCTTCGAACTCTGGCACCTACCACTCATTTTCGAGCTCCGAGGCCTGATGGACAACCTAGCTTTTCGTCTCGCTAGAATGGACCAAAGGCTAGATATGCTCTTTGCAACCCACTCCAAGAACCTTCCGAAGCGGCAGTGCCCAACGTGCGCGCAGACGTACTCGCTTTCGGCAGGTTGGCGTCAGACGGGGCACAAACGGGCGAGCACGAGAAATTAGATCCACCAGGGCTCTGGTTAGGAGTTTCTATGCTGTTTCAGTTTAGTTAGGATGTTCAGTTTCCTTATGACTAGATATGGTCTCTTTTTTGAAACTCGTTAGCATTACAGCCCTGGTTTCCCTCGGGCAGGGTGTGCAAATGTATATTTTGATAACATATCTGCACCTGGCACAGGAGACCCAACTGTCCTGGTTTCCTGCTCAGGCAGAACAGCTGGCGTCATCACCAGTCAATGTATACTCCTTTTTGCTAATATAACAGGTTTCACCCTTTTAACAAAAAAAAAAAAAAAAAAACCTCATATATCCCTTCCAATTCTCAATTCAAGAATATGTCTCCATTCATAGGCAATCACAATAGATAATACATTCATTGTGTATATAGAATAATGCAGGGCATACATGAAATTATAGGACAAGCATTTGTCTCTTATTCCCTTCAGATGGCTACATAGAACCACATAGTTCCATCTATTAAACAAGCATGCAAATAGTACATATTCTATAGAGCATATAATAAAACACATAGAAAGGCTTATCTATCATACTTCCTTAACCAACCCAAACTAAATTAGGGTGAGCGCTTTTCCACCCAACCATAGGATTAGATGCACTGGTTCATTATGCAATATGGCCACCCCTGTGCCAAGCCATGATACCACCAGGGGAAAAATATTCATTCTCTTGAGCATTTAACAGTGTGAAGGCCTCTTTCCTTCATAGCAATCACTAGAAGAAAACCTCTTTTCCTACTAACCCAGGGCCTCCATAGAATCCTTAGATGCCTTCCGAGTTGGCTTCAGTGCACTAGGGGGTGTATTCACATCTTTTGCAGCCCCTCAACTTCCTCCCTTTTTTCAGTACCACTTCCTTCCCAACAAGCATCAAGTCTTCATCCCTCTATGTACAAGTTGGGTTTTTGGTTCTCTTTTTCCTGCAGTTTCATAGTTCTCTTGCCATGTCTCCCTATATGCTCTATTCATGCCTTCTTCTTAGGCCTAGAGCACGTTGTAACACGCTGTAACCTTCTTGTCAAAATCCTTCAGAGCTTTTGTTTATGTATGCTCTTCCTTTTTTTTTCCTTCCTCAATTTTTCCATCATGCTCCAAATCTTCCTTGCTACTCTCTTACACCCTTGTATGTCTCTGCCTTTTCTCTACCATAATGTTCTCGAATTTCTCTTGCCTTTCTTCTGTCAAAAGGGACTCGTGGGTCAATCATGGGGAATTGAGATGGGTATTCTATTGTACCTTCAGCTGATAGTTTTTTATTTTCATAGCCAATATTTGATACTTCCATTCATTGTGGGTGGTTGGTTATTCAACTACCAATCCTCCCTCCATTCACATATTTGCTTTAAAATCAAGAAAAAGGGAAATAACTTATTATTCCCAAAAATAAATATTTTAGCAAGGAGGCTTGGGGTTTTCTTAACATGATGAACACCCTCTAGACCCCCTCACTATTCCCTCTTGTGGTATCATGGCTTGTACCTAGGATCCAACCTTCAGTCATTTGATTTGGCTTTTCTTTATCAAGCGATAATACAATTACATTGTTTATATGCCATGGCATGGAAATAATATCTCGATGCAGAGATAAAATCAATACTAATCATAATTTATTACAATTTAATCATGGGATTAAAAATGGGGTGTTACACTAATTTTGTACATGTATACCAGTATGGTGCCATGCACCGAGGATGGTGCAAATTACAGGGGGAGGGGAATGTAACATCCATGTTTTTAATCCCTAGTTTCATGATGTATAATATAAATATGATATATGGCTGTGGGCCAAGCGATGCAATATGTAAACATTGTATATCAAAAATAATAAAATAAAATGTGTTATCGGTTGTAGATGGACATAGACATAGTCGTGGGGGGCGATTTTCCACAAGAGAGGAGAGGTATAAGGGGGTTTTATTCATGAATCTTAAATCCAAAGCCTTTTTCCTAAAATTATTATTTTGAGTGAACCTTCTATTTTTCCCTTTTGAGTGTATGAGTGCCCAATCACTGAATACATGTAAGAGGGTGGGTGTGATAAGTCACATCCCATAGTTATTGGGAGCATGGGGCTGAAGTACAGTCAACATTGGGGAGTGTGAGAGTCAACTTGCTTGGGAAAAAGAGAAATTCATATGGTAAAAAAGAGGAATTTTTACATGCATTTTTTAGGACAACAAGTGAAAACGAAGAATTGGAGCTTGAAGGTAGCTATAGTGGGCATGTGTGGCAACTTGTTGGAGCTATAAATTCATGAATAAGTAGGATGTTAGGCCTATAGAGTGATATTTTATGTGAAAGAATACCCTTGAACAATGAGTTTATGGTTGTGAGCTTTTTCTTGTTGCAGATGACATCCCTGGAGTCCCCAGCAAGAGAGATTCCTAGCCAACTTGTGTTGGATCCCTTGAGGGAAGTGAGAAGGCTCGAGGGAAGTGAGAAATGCTTACTTTGAGTTTCAAGCAATTGTATGTCGTTGTGAGAATGCTATTTTAGCTACATTCATGTTTAAATTAATGGGCATTTTTAGCATGATGCATTGCATTTAAATTAATGGTATCATAATTTTTTGGGGGGGTTTAGTAGTGGGGAACATTATAGGG
>JZKD02S0220376.1:0-21814 GCA_000966675.3 Picea glauca | reverse complement strand
TATATATATATTCTTTACCTTTTGATTTCTCCCAGCCTTAACTAGGCATGTAATGACAATGAGGTGGGAATAAATATGGGGTGTAGTCTAGTAATTGTTGACATCAATTGGTGTTGCATTTACATGGATTTGTGAAGTGTAGATGACTAAAACATGGCATTTTAAAGCGTACAATATATGATTACAAATGTATATCATCCAATAGTTTTGGCTTGTCCCAACTTTAACCAAACATGTAATGATAACGAGCTATATCTTTGCACTTACATATCCAGGTTTTCCTATCTGAATTTTGAGATACATTTGAAATTTATATTATTGACTCATTGTTGTTGTTGTTTTCATATTTGTATTAATCTTACAACTAAGTAGGGACTTGGCCTCTAGGCTCTTGTTTTTAAAGAAGAGCGTGCCATTTATTTCAATGATTCAATCGATTTTTTTTTTTTCTAATTTGATTATTTATAATATTTTTCTGTTTGTTCGTGATAATAAGGTGTTTGTTCATGATAATAGGGAGAGTATATTTTCATTTTAATAGAGAACACAAACTATAATAGGGTGTTTGTTCATGATAATAGGGAGAGTATATTTTTATTTTAATAGATAACACAAACTAATGTAAATTTATTTTAATTTTATATATATGATGTTTGTAAATTTATTTTAATTTTATACATTAAGAATTAAGGGTTAAGAGGTATAAAAATTATTTTAATTTTATAATTAAACTTGAAAAGATATAAAATTTATTTTAATTTTACATATTATATTAAGAAGTGTAATTTTTTTAAACAATTCAAATATTTTTTCAAAATTTTATACTTTACAAAAATTTTATACTTTACAAAATAATAAAAAATTATATTTTGATGAATTCAATTTTTTTAATAGATTCAAAGTTAAGATGGATCTACACTTATTTTATTTTGTTCAAAAATTATAAAAAAGTTTTGATTATATATATATATATATATATACTTTTGTTATTATTGTCTTAGTTGACATATAATGATGTATGGTGATGTCAATTAGGTTTAGCTGAGATGGTTGGGATGAATGATTGTTATCACCTAGGTTCAATTCTCATAAGTCACATGTTGATGTCATAATGAGTATATTGTTGTAATGACTTCAAGCCCTATTGTTGATCAACCTTGTTCCTTGAAGATTCTAGGGATTACCTTAGGTACCATCCTTGAAAAAAGAGAAAGTACTGAGGGGTTTTCCCCACACAATGTAACCTAGAATGTATGGTGATGTCAGTATTGCATTCAATCATTTGTGACAAACTCCGACAAAATAAGTTATATAATGTGAACATATAATATAATGATAACAACTTTACACTCAATCATTTATGACAAACTCCTCCTAACTAAATTTTATAATGCAAACACTTTACCTTCTTTGCCCCTTATAATGTGGAAGATTATCCTCTCATAATGTGGAACAAACTCCTACTATCATATTCACTCATTTATATTTTTTTATGAAATACTATGTAAAGGTTCCAATTGGTATGATTAATGATTATTATTACATGTACCACTTGAAGGTAATGTCATATAAATTGATGTGGTTTTTGTAGAATGACAATCGTATATAGTTTGGTGGGATAACTTGAGTGGTTGGGTGATTTGAGTTTCATGCATGAGGTCTCGGGGTCAATTCCCTATGATAGTTTCCTTTTTTGCATGTGTCACCCAGTGTCTATGTTGGATTAAGTGTTGTAATCAACACTAACATGTTTTCACTAGGTATCATCTACAACTATGAGAAAGTGCTCAAAAGTTTCCCTACAAATTTTTCCTTGGAAAAGAAAGCACCAATTATATACACTTCATATATCTAAGATTTTCATCTTAAATTTATCTAAGAAAATATTGTAGTTTTCTCTTGAATTAACACCTTTATTTAAGGGTTCTTTTAATTTATCAACTTTCTCATCTTCTTAGAAAGAGTTGTCTATTTAGAAAACAAGGGAAATAACTACAAAGCAACTAGTCCCTTAGTTCAACTAAATTGTAATTTATATAACCACCAATTTACATAATTATAATAGTTTTGGTTCATCACCTTGGGAAATATCACCACCAACCACCAATGACGGGAAGAGGATTATACTGAGGGGCATGTTGATAGGGGCACCCAGAAAAGTTTCGGCCAAGAGGATGGAGAGGATATTCATGCATGGGGAAGTAGCATATGTCCCAGAGTGCTTGATCACTACACAAAGGGATTCAGATGGTCGACAACAGTATCAGACAGAGATCAAGACCTTGTTGGGACAACATCAACAAGTTTTTGGTTCTATTCCACCAGGGAGACCACCTAAAAGGGGGTTTTAGCACACCATTGAGTTGGAGGAGGGGGATAAACCCATTATCATAGCACCCTATCGTCATCCTCGGAGATTGAAGGATGAGATAGAAAAAGCAATTAAGGAATTTCTAGAAATAGGACACACCAAACCTAGCATCAGTCCATTATCTTCTTCAATTGTCTTAGTTCTGAAGAAGAATGGTACCATGAGGACATGTATCGACTATAAAGCCTTGAACAAGAAAACCATCAAGAATCGATATCATATCCCTTGCATTGATGATTTGATGGATGAACTACATGGGGCAGTTTTCTTCTCCAAGATTGATGTACGCTTTGGATATCATTAGATCAGCATCTGAGAGCATGACATAGAGAAGACGACATTTCGATGCCACTACGGTCATTTTGAGTTAATGGTTATGCCATTTGGGATAACCAATGCACTGACTACATTTTAGTATTGCATGAACCACATATTCAGGGATCAGTTGAGGAAATCAGTGTTGGTATTCTTTGACGACATCTTGGTTTACAGCAAGACATGGAAAGAACATTTGAGGCACTTGGATGAGGTACTTAGCATCATGGAAGAACAATTACTATATGCCAAAGATTCCAAGTGGGAATTCAGAATGACAAAACTACTTTACTCGGGCCACATTATTAGTGCCCAAGGGGTACAAGTGCACCAAGAGAAGATCAGGGCCATTTTGGATTGGCCAATGCCTATGAATTTGATAGAGTTGGGCAGCTTCTTTCAGCTATACAACTATTACAGGTAGTTTGTCTGGAGTTTTTCTCAGTTGGGAGCGCCACTTACAGATCTCACCAGACAGGGGGCCTTCATCTGGATCGATGAGTCATAGAAATCCTTCGATCACATGAAGGAATTCATGGGCATATGCCCAGTTTTAGCATTACCAAACTTCACTTTGTCGTTTGTATTAGAGTGTGATGCATCCGACGAGGGCATTGGGGAGGTTTGGTGTTATGAGGAAAATCACTCTATGGTATGGGGTAAACCACAACAAATGGAAATGACTGCATAAATAAACTCTAATCTCAAGTATGTTATATAAACAAACATGCTAACAAGACAAGATAAAGAGCCTACCTCATCCAGACGTTCGATGAAGTCCACCGTTGAGCACTTGACTCAAAGCTATACACCTGTGACTTGTCCTCAACAACCAAGATACACAAGCATATGGTGATAATATATAAAGTTATCACATATAATAGAATAAACCATTAATATTAATAAAAAATACACCCATGGAATAATAATTCAAATATTTGCAAGACATTAATTGGATGAGAAAAGAGTCTTTTTATTAAAATGTAGTCAATAGAAGTGTATGAATGACAAACTTCGGTGTCGACACTTTCAAAACCAAGAAACTAAGTCCCTTCCAGCTGGGCCTCCACCACTTCAATCCTCCACCAAAGGCAAGATCATATAAGAGAGACAATGAGGTTATCCATCAAGTAGGGAAGATATTGGGGGTTAAACAATGTGTTCAGACTTAAAAGGACAAAGGGATGCAGACTCAATATGAAGTGAATAATTTCTCCAGAGAAACTTTTCTCTCAAAGTTGAATTATTCTCCCTTCTTTCCACAACTTGGATATGGCCCATTTATAGCCTTCAAATGGAATTGAAGGGTTGAGTTGGAACGTTTCTAGTATATGGAAGGTCAAGGATCATAGATATTGTGACGTGACATGGAAANCGGCCAAGAGGATGGAGAGGATATTCATGCATGGGGAAGTAGCATATGTCCCAGAGTGGTTGATAACTACACAAAGGGATTCAGATGGTCGACAACAGTATCAGACAGAGATCAAGACCTTGTTGGGACAACATCAACAAGTTTTTGGTTCTATTCCGCCAGGGAGACCACCTAAAAGGGGGTTTTAGCACACCATTGAGTTGGAGGAGGGGGATAAACCCATTATCATAGCACCCTATCGTCATCCTCGGAGATTGAAGGATGAGATAGAGAAAGCAATTAAGGAATTTCTAGAAATAGGACACACCAAACCTAACATCAGTCCATTATCTTCTTCAATTGTCTTAGTTCTGAAGAAGAATGGTACCATGAGGACATGTATCGACTATAAAGCCTTGAACAAGAAAACCATCAAGAATCGGTATCATATCCCTCGCATTGATGATTTGATGGATGAACTACATGGGGCAGTTTTCTTCTCCAAGATTGATGTACACTTTGGATATCATTAGATCAGCATCTGAGAGCATGACATAGAGAAGACGACATTTCGATGCCACTACGGTCATTTTGAGTTAATGGTTATGCCATTTGGGATAACCAATGCACTGACTACATTTTAGTATTGCATGAACCACATATTCAGGGATCAGTTGAGGAAATCAGTGTTGGTATTCTTTGACGACATCTTGGTTTACAGCAAGACATGGAAAGAACATTTGAGGCACTTGGATGAGGTACTTAGCATCATGGAAGAACAATTACTATATGCCAAAGATTCCAAGTGGGAATTCAGAATGACAAAACTACTTTACTCGGGCCACATTATTAGTGCCCAAGGGGTACAAGTGCACCAAGAGAAGATCAGGGCCATTTTGGATTGGCCAATGCCTATGAATTTGATAGAGTTGGGCAGCTTCTTTCAGCTATACAACTATTACAGGTAGTTTGTCTGGAGTTTTTCTCAGTTGGGAGCGCCACTTACAGATCTCACCAGACAGGGGGCCTTCATCTGGATCGATGAGTCATAGAAATCCTTCGATCACATGAAGGAATTCATGGGCATATGCCCAGTTTTAGCATTACCAAACTTCACTTTGTCGTTTGTATTAGAGTGTGATGCATCCGACGAGGGCATTGGGGAGGTTTGGTGTTATGAGGAAAATCACTCTATGGTATGGGGTAAACCACAACAAATGGAAATGACTGCATAAATAAACTCTAATCTCAAGTATGTTATATAAACAAACATGCTAACAAGACAAGATAAAGAGCCTACCTCATCCAGACGTTCGATGAAGTCCACCGTTGAGCACTTGACTCAAAGCTATACACCTGTGACTTGTCCTCAACAACCAAGATACACAAGCATATGGTGATAATATATAAAGTTATCACATATAATAGAATAAACCATTAATATTAATAAAAAATACACCCATGGAATAATAATTCAAATATTTGCAAGACATTAATTGGATGAGAAAAGAGTCTTTTTATTAAAATGTAGTCAATAGAAGTGTATGAATGACAAACTTCGGTGTCGACACTTTCAAAACCAAGAAACTAAGTCCCTTCCAGCTGGGCCTCCACCACTTCAATCCTCCACCAAAGGCAAGATCATATAAGAGAGACAATGAGGTTATCCATCAAGTAGGGAAGATATTGGGGGTTAAACAATGTGTTCAGACTTAAAAGGACAAAGGGATGCAGACTCAATATGAAGTGAATAATTTCTCCAGAGAAACTTTTCTCTCAAAGTTGAATTATTCTCCCTTCTTTCCACAACTTGGATATGGCCCATTTATAGCCTTCAAATGGAATTGAAGGGTTGAGTTGGAACGTTTCTAGTATATGGAAGGTCAAGGATCATAGATATTGTGACGTGACATGGAAATCCGATACCATTTTTAATTTTGGACACAAAACCCTATGTACACAGGTTGTAATGGTGCAACCTGCATATACACATGTTGTATAGTTGTTAGGGCGTGTATATGTGGAAAAATATGTTTTTTAGCTCTGGGAATTGTAAAAAAGGACTTCAATTCAGCAWAGGGAAATGGAAAAGGCCTTCTAAGCAAGTTGCATGGGGTGAGACGAATATTTCTATGTCAGATGCCCCCTAATGTGTGAGGTCATATGAGTATATGTGATGGTTGAAATACATTATAATTCCCAGAAGTGGAGTAATGGAGATTTTGTGTCACTAACAAATGGGTTTGTACCTAAGCCATGTGAACCGAAGTCAAAGGATAATGTAAGTGTGAAAACTGGAGTGACGACCTATCCTAAATGCTCGATAAAATAAAATACCTACCAAAGTCACGAACATGAGAAGTGATGCTAGAAACCGTAAGAATCCCTGGATAAAACCACCAAAACCAACTCCTTCCACTGCACTATTAGTCCACTAGGCTAAAATATTATCAAAAACTATGTAAAGTGGGTAAAGTTTTTCTATAAATAGTAAAAATAACTAAATTTACCATACCATTTCACATTTTCACCCAAATAGTACATTTTGGACCAAATTTCCCACGACCTTCAAGTGTCGATTGTGGGAGCTACGAGCGACGAAAAGGACAATCATCTGGACCAAGTAAGTATTCTTTCCCTCCTCTTCATTTCTAGTGGAATATTAGATTTTGAAATTAAGTTTCACTTTTTGAGTTTTTTAATGTGCAAATTAGGAATTAGGGTATAAGCGGGTTGTAGATCATCGGGTCTCATATACTCATCTCTATACTAAATTGTTATCAAAACAAACCATGTATATGCAGCCCTATACACGATTGTGTAAAGTGCAACTCATGTACAAGTTCGTAACTTGGTGTTTTAAAGAAATTTGACTCAAAAATTGGATTTTTCTTGCAGGATGGTACTGGAATGGAGAGAAAGAGAGCATGAGGAAGTTGATGCTGCAGTGGAAAGAGATCCAGGGGACAAGTTAGCATTAAAAATAGGTGCACTATATAATTTTTGGGATCTCAAAGGGATGAGGGATCAGAGGAGGCTGCTCCAAATGTTGGTGAACTTTTTGGATCTGGATACAGAGGCCTTCAACCTCGATGGGAAACCATTGAGAATTGAATTCGAGGATATATACTTTCTTACAAGGTTGTCGTTTTAGGGTGTAGTGGTGAACCTCAAAGCCAGGGGATCTGGGAGTGGCATGAACATAGAAGACTACATCGCCACTCACTATGTTGCAGGCACAGAAAAGGTGGGGAGCCAACTCCCTATTTGGGCGATCAACAACCCAAGTCTAAAGATCATTGTTCTCATGTTGACATGGATCATGGGGTTGGCCTCATTGCATCACGCATCAAGGAAATTGATTTTTTAATTTGTGGAGTGCTTACAACCCACAATATATGATTGTTGCACCTCACTACTGGCTACTATGAAGATCTAGTTCACAGACTGCAAACAGGGTAGGAAGAGGAACTTCGGGTTTGCATCTATATTGTGTAGTTTTTTCTTTGAACGGGTTCCCGGATTGAGCCCTAGGGTCAATATCGCTCCACATAGACCACTCGATCCAACCATGTCATGGTGGACTGAGGTGATGAGGTTGTTGGGAGGTGGTAGGGTACCGACCCCCTACAATGATGAGTTCTTATTCTGGTGGCACCGACAGGTGATCGCCCAGGAGGACTACCCTTATGTAGGGATTGACTTCATAGGAGACCCAGACATGCCATTACCACCAGGTTCTTCCTATGGAGACATAGGTATGAAACAATTTTCAAATATATTTCATTTGTTTTCGTGTTTTTTAAAGAGAAAAGCACAAATGTTTTTGGTTGGTGTCAAGTATTTTAACGAAAATGATTTGTTGTGCAGATGTAGGTCCACGATGGTCAGATGGATTCCCATGACACCGACGGAGGCATCGGGGGGATGAGCCAGTGGGAGGAGACTCAGAGAGAGTGCTTAAAATGTGCAGGGAAACCTGTCCTGTTTGATGCACAAAATACCCATGGTTCAGGTAGAGGATCTACCAGAGGTGATGCGGCGACAAGTGGTGGGCGTGCCCCATGCGTGGGTGTGAATCTTTTGGCGTCTCGCAAAATCCATAGTATGTTATCATGACACACATCTGACGCCACAAACGTAGATTTTGTGGTTGTTGTATTGAGTGGTTGTATATGTATTTTGAGGGTGTGAGCCTCAATTTTGTACTATAACACCGTATTTTTTGAAGAAATGAAATATAAAAACATGGGTCTTCGGCTTTACTTATATTACAATGTGTACATTGGTAAATGTGTTTTATTTTACTTTAGTTATGTGAAAAATTCCAATCTAAAACATAATTAGCATATGCATCAGATACATAATTAGAACTTCTCGGTATTATAAGTAATAAAATCAAAATGTCATTCCAAAAGTCGTACCCGTAGGAATCGTCGGAGTAGAGTAGGGTCGTGCGCACGGTAACTACCATTCAACTGACATACTACTAACTGGGATTCCAGGCGAACTTCTAAAGAAAGAATATCATGTGAAATGGCATTGCATAAAATCTCTATAACGACGCTATATTCAATCACATTATTCATTGATGGCCCTAGAAAAACGCCACCTGAAGACACCAGTTGATCCTCGGGTGAGTAAACAACCCAAGTGGTGGAAGCCAAGTTCCATTTATGGCAACTCGCATCGTCTGTGGATCCTAAGTAAACTGAAGACTTCATTGACATCTGCCAACCAAGGTTAAAATCGATAAGCAAGTCGATGACGAAAGAGAAAAGATATATACACTAAGATACACTAGTATACAAAGAGTTACGCCCAAGCTTGGGGCTCAAGCATAATATCTTTTCAAGTAGAGCCCATTTTTAGGCTCAACCAACATATTCCCTTCATAATATTCTAATTCGTTGGCTCCTTTTTCTAAGACCCGTCACATGATATAAGGACCGTGCCACATGGGGTTGAACTTTCCTACCCCCAGTGGTTCTTTGGCTTGGTCATACAAGAGGACCAAGTCACCCTCAGCGTACTGTCGAGGACAAACAAACTTATCATACTAGACCTTGACACATCGTTTATTCGCTTCAATAGTCATAGAGGCATCTCGACGTTGCTCATGTAGACTCTCTAGGTGTACGAGGCATTCTTTGAGATCGTAAGTGTCAGGTAGGAGCTTAACTGCCAGTCTAAGAGAAGGGATTTCGCATTCAAAGTGAGGGTTGATTACTGGACTCTTTTCGTATGATCGAGCGAATGACTGAATTTCTTTAGGTGAATGATCTGCACTGATATATACATTTTCAATTTTACCAGGAATACAAGAGATATCGATCGTGAAGGTAGGAGAAATACTCTCCATGTTTCCTTCGGCATAAATGTCAGGCGTATCAAGTGGAACTATGGCATGACCGACTATCTCACTCAAGGAAAATTTAAAATCATCTTGTTCGATTCTAGCAAACTTTGGGAGAAAGTAAGAGTGATGATGCATATCATCCCATGGCCTATCAGAACCATTCATGGCCTCTATGTTTGCTTCATCTGAAGGTAAAGTATCATCGAGGTAATCATGTGAGAAATATGATGAAGTGGCCATTATGGGTTGGAGAACGGGATCCTCCTCGTCCATCTGCAAGGGGACATGGTCGGTAGCAGAGATGAGAACATCCTAATATGCCATCTTTGTCGCCGAAAGTGGCATTTCCATTCCAATATGTGATTTACCTTCACAAGACGAGGTAGGGGAAGGTAGGGTCCAAGGATCATTAATATATGAAGTACAGAAAGGAACAAACCTCATTGATGAAGAAGACCTACTGGACATGGCATATATATGATGAATTGGTGCCATGAAATCAAGGGTACCCATAAGGGAAGAATACATTCTGACACAAATATCCTCAGTTGTCGACTGAGAATTGTCGATCACGGGGATCAAAGTTCCAATTGATGCATTAGGGCTAGTGTGCGCAAAGGACAATTGATCGATCATCACGACTTTCCCATCATGAGGAAAACATAAAGTACAAAAAATGGAAGATATGACTGCAGTCATAGCATAATTCCAGTTACACCCTAGTAATAAGTTATAGTCAAGGCGCACATCAACCACCTCGACATCCACCTCCACCATCTTCCTGCCTAACTGGACTGAAAAGGTAGGAAGAATACCATGGGGACGGAAACAACGACCATCAAATGTGATCAACATGGTCGGAGATTGAGAGAGGGTTGGAGAACCAATGGATTTCCAATAGGTTAGGGACATCACACACATTTCAACGCCTTCATCAATAAGAGTATGTTTGATGGTATACTTTGAGTAATCCACATGGATTTGAAAGGCCATGTGGTAAGGCAAGAGAGGCTTCACACATGTGATGTAAAACTTGATAATCTTAGAGCCACAGGGGTCTAGAGCTCCTAACACAAATAACAAGGCATTCCTCTGCGAAGGACACATCTGGAGTACATCCAAATCCAACATCGCGCAAGGGGTTTGACCCAGATCCTCAACAATAGAGTAATTATGGACAACTCTAGCATTAGGGTTGTGGGTAGAGTGCTTGAGTACTCCTTTTGG
The DNA here is from genome assembly GCA_000966675.3 of Picea glauca. Lineage (NCBI taxonomy): Eukaryota > Viridiplantae > Streptophyta > Pinopsida > Pinales > Pinaceae > Picea > Picea glauca. The sequence goes on along the minus strand of JZKD02S0220376.1, from coordinate 11,188 downwards.
AATACGAGGTGAAGGATTTGGATTTTCAATCTGTATAGGCGTCTCTGGAGGAGGGGAAGACTCTAGACGTGGAACAACCTGTAAAGCATTATAATCGTGAGACAGAGTGGCTACATTAATATGAGACTTAACCATATTTATGCATAAACGATCATTGTTCTGTGTCGATGGGTTTTGACTTCCACTCACCGCATTTATAGCATTAGAGGAGTTTGAGGCCATGTTTTGATTATGTGGAAAAGGATTAGTCATCACAGTGGGTGACATAGATAAAATCCTCGTATCTTCTTCAAGTTTGAGGCACAAGTGGGTAAGGTGACCATCAGTACAAATCTTACAAGGGAATTTCACCTTCCACTTCTCTTTCTTTCCCTCACCAGAATTAACCTTAAATCTATCATTGTTTGCATTGTCCTTGGGTTTATTATCATTATTCCTCCCACCCTTACGATTATTACCACATCCTTTCCTTTTATTCCCTTCTGGTTGTTGGTTACCATTTGGGTTGGTCGACGACTGCACTGAATGTATATTCGTTGACTAAGTGGGAGTGGAGGACACAGATGAAGCTTGTCCTCCTACAGAATCACTTAGAGACAACTCTTTCAACTGGCTTGTCACCAAGTCTGTAGATTTAACATTTGTGGAGCCTATAATGCCATCGACATGAGGCCCGAGATTTTGTCTAGGATCTTATTTTGACCTCGGTGCATCGGGAATAATTTTGCATAACATCCCAGACTGAGCATATATGATATCTAACTATTGGGATTTAAAAATTGCTTCCTCTTCAGATGTTACCCTGGATGTAGAGACATCCTTAGATATATAAGGTAGTAAATACTTAAGAAACCATTCCAATAGGAACTCTGGAGGAATGTAGGCTTTGATCAACCTCTTATGTCTACACCACTCTTGGATGTGATCCGAGATATGGGTGGCTTTGTCCTRGTAGAGGGCCGATAGGAGTTCTATGCTAGCATCGTAATGAACCAKCAATTGGAAGTGGTTGAGGAAAACTAAAACCATCTGATTAAAAKTTCCATACSTCCCCCCTAGTAACTCTATCTACCATTKTGTTGCAACCCCCATKAGGGTGYGTTGAAAYAGTATTAGACGAATATAATCGTTGTTAAGGGAATTGGAAGAGAACAAAATATGAAAAGTAGTGATGTGATCACCAKGATCCTCACCAGGCTTTCCCTYRAATTTTGGAATATCCGAAGGAAGCTTGGTGGGGATGGGGGCCATGTTGGGTCATGATGCAYTGGGTCATTCATTAATCTCGATATGGAAAATTGAGTGTGGCCATAAATGGGAGACTGGGTTGCRACATTTGGCCCTAAACTCCAAGSAAAGATTGATGTTGGGGAATCACATCCCATCCAGGGTTATGGTATGCACCATGTCCATGTTTGGGATTGTAAAACCCTCCTCCAAACTGATTCATAAGGGGTTGGTTRGGCATCATTCTAGTAGGAATGTTATGATAAGGGTTGTAAATATTTCCCCCAACCGAAGTAGCTCCTRGTTGGGGGTTTCCCAAAGTATGAAATTGGCCTCCTGTGTGTGGAAATATGGAGGATAGAGGTGGATTCATCATGCCAAACATGTTGGTCGGAATCGGTGTGGAGGAGGTATGTGTAAAGGACGAAACATAAGAATTCGCTTGTCCGTCTGGTTGATTACTCCATCCAGGAACATTGAGACTAGGATTAGACCTAGGGTGAAACAAAGGTAGGCTTCCAACCATAGGATTCATTTGGGGAATATGAGCACCACCAAACGAGAGTGGAATATTAGGAGGAGCCATGCCCCCGAGTCCAATACTAGGATTCCGATTAGATGTCAGAATGGAGGATGAAAATTGTTATGTGAAATTTGGCATACCATAAGAGAAAGGGCTAGAGGCTGAAGGGATGGACTGAGTATTGTAGTTCAGGGAACTAAAAAGAGACCCAAAAGGGTGCGTTACTATAGGTTGAGTATTTACTACAAGTTAGGCAGGGGTGATGATGGGAACCTCCGACACTACAACTGTAGTGGTCGAAGGCGTAGAAGGAGTTCCATTAACTATGGTAGGTATGGGAGTCAAAGGACTCTCAATATATTTTTGACTCGACTCAGTACTCATACTTGTATGATCACAAGTCTGGTAGGTGGAGGTGTGTGTACCACAGTTGATAACTTTACGCCTTTTAGAAGGAAAAGACTCAAGATGCAGTGGTAACTTCAACAAACGGTGAGACCTACGAGGAAGTTGGTATGGCTCCACGATGACTCAAGACTTCAGATATAAAATCAAGTCCTAAGGCCAACTAACAATCAAAGAGCACACCAAAATAAATAAAAAGGCCAATATGCACACAAACAGGATAAAGTGGTTGAAAGGGGCCTCCCTCCGTAAAGTAGGTATGCCTCACCCAAGTGGGGCTTGAGGCTCCCTTCAAAAGATCATAGGTATCATAATCAGTTATAAGGGCCCTCGTGGGATTAACAACACAGTCGGTCAGATCCCCCCAAAGAGGTAATCCTCCATAAAGGTTGTGTGTTTTCTGACCCTTATCTAACTCAGGGTACCTGAAGATTAACCCATGCAAGTAACTTAGGTGGCTACCTATGTCAAGCAACTAAGCCACCATGATATAACCAATGTGCAAGCGAACAATCATAAGTCAGGTCCACCATATGGGCAGGGTAGTAAATCTCGAAATAACCTCCTCTCACAGAGGTAAAGGTACTAGCAAGAACCACATATACGAATATATCCCCAAAAATATCTCTGACGCCAAGAAGGTATTTGAGGGATATCTCCTCAACCAACTTTACATGACCTCGTGCTTAACTCCGATGTGAGCGGAGCCTCCTAAAGTCACCAATTATACAATGTATTTCACCACTCCCTTAGTCAGACACATATGTTGAGTTTAATAGCCTTGGAGAAGTTTACTCACAAAATCCTATTCCAAGGCTCTAAATCCTAAGCTAGTTTGTGCACCCTAAAAAATAAAATTGTTTCTAATCAATTTTAAATTTATAAGTGTTACTTTTAGTGGTTTTGTTTACTCAAAATATGTGGTCATGAAATTGATGATGTTATGACTCAGCAAGTAAAAGAAATGAATATGAATATAATGCAAAGTCCTAACTTCAGTTCTCAACAAATGATAAGTTTTTCAAAATGCAATTTTCAACTCATCTCTGCAATTTCAAATAAGATGAAATCTTTCTATACATGTATCAAGATCAGTAATAAGAACCCAAAAGATCAAATTCCATAATGCAAAATGTATATTTTTGTATTTTCAATATAAAGGACATGAAAATGCAAGGACTGAACAACAACTTGATATATAAACTCTATTGTAAGCAAAAGGGACAAACCAAGTAGGATATCAAGAAGCAAATACCCAGCCCAAGATGCAAGGACAATCAATGAAAAAGATGATGAGAAAGAAAAATCACCCAAAAATTCAACCAAAGAAAGATTTCATATCACTTTGCAAGCATTTCACAGTCATGACAGAGATCCAACAAGACTCAACAACCATCAAAACTTACCCAGCAAACACCAAACTCAACAATCAAGCAAACAAGAATGATGTACGTGATTATTTAAGAAAAAACCGCGCATGTATGTGCCCTATAGAATGACAACTTGCGTATGTACGTGTTTGTCAAGGGAAAACCAGTGTATGTATTAAAACATTGTCAGGTTAAGGATAAGGCCAAGAAACTCAGACTCAAAATGAAAATAGGTTGTCAAGAAATCAGACGACAAGAAACTCAAGATAACTGAAAGTAGTCAAAGGAGAAAACACTCCAAACCCCAAAAAGAAGATTCCCTCCCCAGTATGGTCGCCAATTTTGTTACGAGGAAAATCACTCTATGGTATGGGGTAAACCACAAAACACGGAAATGATTGTAGAAATCAACTATAATATCAAGTATGCTATATAAACAAACATGCTAACAAGACAAGATAAAGAGCATACCTCGCCCAGACGTTCGATGAAGTCCATCGTTGAGCACTTGACTCAAATTTATACACTTGCGACTCATCCTCAATAAGAAAGATACACAAGAATATGGTGATAATATATAAAGTTAACATATATAATAGCATAATCCATCAATATTCATAACAAATACGCCCATGGAATAATAATTCAAATATTTGCAAGATATTAATTGGATGAGAAAAGAGTATTTATATTAAAATGTAATAAACAAAAGTGTATGAATGACAAACTTTAGTGTCGACACGTTCAGAACCGAGAAACTAAGTCCATTCTGGTTGGGCCTCCACCACTTCAATCCTCCACCAAAGGCAAGCTCATACAAGAGAGACAATGAGGTTCTTCATCAAGTAGGGAAGAGCTTGGGGGTTGAACAATGTGTTCAGACTTAAAAGGAGAAAGGGATGCAGACTCAATATGAAGTGAATAATTTCTCCAGAGTAACGTTGCTCTCAAAGTTTAATTCTTATCCCCTCTTTCCATAGCTTGGATATGGCCCATTTATAGTCTTCAAATGGAATTGAAGGGCCGAGTCGGAATGTTTCCAGTATACGGAAGGTGAAGGATCATGGATCTCATGACGTGACATGGAAACACGACACCATTTTTAATTTTAGACAAAAAACCCGATGTATGCGGGATGTAATGGTGAAACCTGCATATATGTATGTTGTATAGTTTTTAGGGTGCATATATGTTGAAAAATATGTTTTTTAGCTCTAGGAATTGCAAAAAGAGACTTCAAGTCTACATAGGGAAATGGAAAATGCCTTCTGAGCAAGTTTCATGGGGTGAGGAAAATCTTGCTATAACACCCATTGTGTTCGAGAGCAAGAAGCTCAGCTAAGCCGAGAGGTTGTACTCTATTTATGACAAGGAACTATTGGTGATCATGCATGCCTTGACCAAGTTCAGACAATATTTGGTGGGTAGCAATTTCGTATTCAAAACAAATCATAATAAATTAAAGTATTTCCTTGAGCAGAAGGATCTCAGTGAGCACCAAAAAAAAAGGGTGACGGAGGTGTAGGCCTTTGATTTCGACATAGAGTATGTCAAGGGGAAGAAGAACATTGTGGCTAATGTACTTTATAAGATACCTACAACATGTTCTTTGATGGAGGTTTCAACGGATTGGAAATCTCATTTGTTGGTGGAATATTCCAAGAACAAGTTCGCTTGTGAGGTTTTGGATGGGAAAGTTAAGGATGATAGGTACAAGGTCATTGACAATGTCATATTCTACAAGGACAGAGTCTACTTAGTACCAGGTTCAGGGCTCAAGAAAAATATCTTAGCAACAATTCATGATGTCCGAGTGGCAGGGCATCAAGGGTTTTTCAAAACCTACAGGAAGATCAAAGAGAGGTTCTCATGGAAGGGCCTCAAGCATGATGTTATGAGGTACATCAGTGAGTGTGTGACTTGTCAGTAGAACAAGTCAGAGCATACACTTCCACCAGGACTACTTCAGCCACTTCCCATTCCAGAGAAAAAATGGGAGAGCATAATGATGGATTTCATCACAGGCCTACCCAAGGTTTAGGGTAAGGATTTCATTTATGTGGTGGTCGATAGATTGACCAAGTTTGCACACTTCTACACCATACCGAAAGATTACAACACAGTTTAGGTGGTCAAGTTATTCTTCAGGAAGGTATTCATACTCCATGGGTTTTTTAGGAACATCGTCAGTGACAGGGACAATCAGTTTGTTGGTACATTATGGAGGGAATTGTTCAGATTGGTGGGGATAGAGTTGACACCTAGCACCAGCTATCACCCTCAGACAGATGGGAAGAAAGAAATAGTCAACAAGTGGGTTGAGGGGTATTTGAGAAACTATGTGAGAGGACAACAGAGAACATGGGTCAGGTGGCTACATCTAGGAGAGCATTGTTCCAACACCACCTTCCACATGTCCATTGACATGACACCCTTCCAAGAATTGTACGGTTGTGATGCTCCCACTTTGATAAAATTGGTTTTCGAGCAGACTAGAGATCCTAAAGAAAAGGACTGGATCACCGAGAGTCAAGAGATTCTTAAGTTACTAAAAGAAAACCTACAGACAATGCAGAATTGATAGAAGATGAGTGCAGAGAGGCACATGATAAAGCGCAACTTCAAAGTTGGGGACTTGGTATTCCTCAGACTCCAACCCTACAGTTATCTCTGAAGAAGAGTGGGGCCAAGAATATCCAGCCTAGATTCTATGGACCTTATAGGATCATGTGCAGGGTAGGCGAGGTTGCCTATGAGCTAGAGCTTCCAAAAGGGAGCCAGATTCATAATGTGTTCCACTTTTCTTGCCTCAAGAAGGTTGTGGGACAATTCATCAGCACATCAGAGGAGCTTCCCCCATTGGATGAGGAGGGACAGTTGGAGTTGGTTCTGGAGGAGGTACTAGAGTTTCGATAGCGGAAACTGAGGAGCGGGGTCATCAGAGAGTGTCTGATCAGACGAAGAGGGATTCCAATAGAGGATGCTACTTGGGAGAGTGAGAAGGTGTTACAACACCCTGTGTTGGTATTTCTTGAGGACAAGAAATCTCGAGAAGGGAGGACTGTAATGTCCATTTCTGAATAGGATCTCCAGAGAGAATGGCTTAGTAGTCTAAACAACCTCGTTAGACTATATCCAGGGTCGTATAGGGGTAAGCATGGTTACTAGAGGTCACTTCATCTGAGGGTGTTATAATTCAAAAGTGGCATTGAGCTAAGGCGAATAAAAGCACTTTTAATCCAATCTGAGCTAAAAATAGAGCAAGTGCCTAAGTGAGGGAGATCAAAATAGGTCAACAACAAATTAGGGTTTCAAGCAGCTATAAGAGAATGTAAAGCAACCTAATTCATCATTATGAAGAATTTGACTTGACAGTTGAGGAGAGAGGCACATCTCAGGAGAGAGCTTCGTGGATTCCAAGAGGAAGACACCTAGAGTTTGATTTCGGTGTTGAGAGACACACCCTAGACACTGGGAAGATCATCCATATATTCCATCGTACTTCAACAATAATTATCCAGTTTGTAGCAGTGAGGAAACACTTGTCCAGGTAGAGGGCGCAACTACTGAGCATCAGATTGATTTGACTTGTCCTAGTCAAGGAGAATCCAGTGATTCCCCTCTGACCCAGTTGAGAGGAGGGAAGGACGCTTCTATTTCATGGTTTCTTATCAGATTCCAAAGGAGAAATCATCGTGGGCGCATTACTCAGCAATTGAGGGTGTGACAGTTGGGGAGGACGCATTTGGGATTCTCGAGAGATAATCAAGTCAGATCCAGGGAAATCCTTTCGACCCCTTTTAGAGGATCATAGGGCGATCAGTTTGAGACCCTTATCATCCGATTCCAATGGAGGAATCACTAGGGCGTAATTTCCAGTAGCAGTGGGGGCACATTTCCCCTTGGGGATCTATCTAGGCTCCAGACACATCAATAAAGGGTCAATTGTTCGTCTGTCAATCAACGGGACTTTGAGAGAGGGAAAGGCACATTTTTGGAGATAGTTTCCAGTCAGATCCAAGATGTGTAGCCACTAGAGCGCACAATCCAGTCTCGCGGCAGTTATTGTGTGAGTTTTCAAAGCACGCAACAGATCGTCCAACCCATACCCTATCCAACATCAGTCTTATATCATTTGGATATTTTCTTACTATTTTACTTCTTTATTGTATTCTTTCTAAGACCCACTTAGATCTAACCTAGACAAGTAATTCTCTATTTTCATCTGCATATGACATTGTAACTAGCAGAAAAATCATAATATATGATTTGCAGTCTTTTGTGTCATTCTCTATCTGTATGCTTATTCATATGTTGTAAACAACTTATTTATCTACACACAAATGTAAAAACACCAAGCATGTTAAAACCCTTAGCTTAAACACATCCATAAACCCCCAGTGTATCAGATCATACAGTAGACACAACAGATTAGCAACTTTTCCTAGACTAACCAGATCTTAGATATTACACTCCATCATCTCTGAACAATCCAAGCTCAACTGCTAGATTCACTATGAGGAGGTTCATATTGCAACTAATGTCGATGACTTGCGCTTCCAACCTCTCAAATATCTCTTCCAATGGATCTCAAGGGTCGTTATGAACAAACTCGTTCACCATGGCTAGAGTTTCTACAACTTCTCTTTAAGTTGATTCCCAGATCCTACAACTTCTCAAAAATACCCAAAGAAAACCTACTCTGATACCAATATGATCTGTAAAATGTCGTAGATATTCCACTAGAATAGTTTATCACAACATATCTAATAAATAAAACTAAAATCTACAATATGAAGGTCAAATTCCTTTATATTTCATAATATTTAGTTACTGATTTTTTTCTTATGCGTGAAATAGAAAAAATGCAGAAAATAGAGAGCAGTACAATATAATCGCATACCATCCACAAAATAACACAAAGATTTTCTCTAGGAAACCCTCACGAGAGAAAACTTAGCTAGAAGGTGAGGTTGTTCTGCTCTTTTTTCTCTGATATGGAAATAATTCAAGTACAAAGGAGAAGACACAATCTATGGAGTTACCTTAGACATGTGGCCTATTAAGCTACCACATAATATTAAACCCCTTTTTATGCTCTTATAATTTCCCTCTCCCAATTGTTCTGTTCTTTTATGGAACAAAATACAATAACATAAAATGGAACCCCTTCTCCTCCTAGTGGCCCGACATTTAACATAGCTCGATAGTCATCTAGGGGTAGGTTTTTTACTTCCTCAACCCTCAATTGTGATAGGGTTTTGAACCTTCTAGAATCTTATTGAAATTACATGCGTGGATAGCCCCATATGTGTGAGTAATGGGGGATGACGTGGCATCCTTTCATACCATGGTGGTCAACACGGTAAGACAAGTTGCGGGAGACATAACTTGTGCATACGAGCTTTGATTGACATGATTTTTGCACTGTTGGAAAGGTCTCAATGTGTAGAATAGTCTCATGGGGTTTGAGTCAAGCTAGGAAATTTTAACCCCAAAAAATGTCGTTTGATTCCTCAAAATGGCCCCAGAAGGTTTCAAACCCCAATTTTTCAAACTAGGACCTACCACTAAAATGGCCTTGCATGTTGATTCCTCCAATTTTTTTCCACTCTCAAAGCATTGAGATAGATGACAAATAATATAATTATCCAATTTAGATCACTTTGTTCGCAAAGATTTAAAATGACCATTAAAAGAGTGATTAATGTAATTTAATAATTCAGCATTGGCTATTAAAAGAGCTCATCGTTGCACACAACCCAATTATTCTCTTTGTTGCAGTGTCATGTCTGTAATGTCCTTTGACACCATTGAGAATGATTATTATCGACTCTTACCTCTACAAACACCCACGCACACACGCAATCAAGTACATGTTGACATTCTCATGGATGTATTATGTTGGCAATCAAGTACATGTTGACATTCTCATCATCATCAATTAGCATACTTCTAATACATTTTAATTTTTTTTCCTTTTAAATAAGAAAACGTTCTAATTTTAAAAAAAAATTGTGTTCACTAAAAAGTTAAAATGAGTTTATTAATTAAATCAAATTAAAAAAAATGGTTAAGTAATTTAATTTTTTTATCTTTTTAGTTATAATGATAATTTTTAATTTTTAAATAAGTTATTTTATAAAACAAATAATAAGTTATTTAATCAATTTCTTAATGAAATTTTTTTATATAAATTTCCATAATAATATTTTTACATTTAAATAAAATAAAATAAAAATACCAAATCAATACGATGATGATTAACGTTTACTTAGATGAAAATTGTTTTTATTTATAAAACAAATAAAAATGATTTTGAAAACTGAATAACAAATTTGGAGGGAGGAAATGAGATTTCTAATAAATAAAAACAAATAAAAATGATCTTGAAAACTGAATAACAAATTTGGAGGGAGGAAATGACATTTCTAATTCTTGAAAACTAAATAACAAATTTGGAGGAAATGAGATTTTTAATACCTTCTTTTAACATCTATAAGCGATGAAAATGTTAACTCGTTTAGTGTAAAATTATGTATTTAAAGTCATTAATGTGTTTTCAAAAGAAGGTTGGGATTTGTCGCTTACACTTAATCAAAATGAACTTAATTTACATGAAAAATCGTGGACTTGTCAATGTTACACGTGTCCATCTTACATGTGCGCATCCACTCGTGAAGGTTTTCAAACAAGGGAAGGACTTCAAGCCTCATAATGAGGTTATTAGAGAAAAAACGTGGCTAAATTTAGTAGACACTAGCATAACCGCAAAGTGGTTGGTGAACATCGAAAGTTATCTGGATGGACAACATTCTGGTGAATTGAAATGCACGGACAACTGAAATGCACATAGAGCTGAGGAAATCCAAAAGTTAATCTTAAATGTGGTAATTCCAAAGGTTAATCAATTAAACGTGGCAATCATATGGTGGTATAATAATTTCTTAATATGATTAGGTAAATATTAAAAAGTAAATAGGTTAACTGATGCATTCAAAAATACAAGGAAGTTATAAAGAGTAAATCACATTCATTGATTTGGGAGGACGGCTAAGAATATTCCAGCATTTTCAATTGTTAGCCATCAGATTAGAATTTTAAATTAAAAGGTGATTAATTGTGCCCATCTCCAATAGGTATACGCCTTTCGATGTAAATATAGGATATTTGTTGTAGTTCAAAAGGTGTAGTAAAATTTTAGGTAAGGCCATTAAATGCCCAAAATTTCAAAGAATACAGAGGCTAAATCACATAGTTGTTAAAAAATTCAGAAATTAGTAAAAATATGAATTAGATATCCAACACCTAATTGACCTATTTGTAAATTGATTATAATATATATTATAACAAATAGGGAAATAATTTTCAACAAAGATATTATGAAAAACTATACATCCAATTTTAATGTGAAGGACAAATCATACAAAATATAAATAATTTTGAGGTAAGATCAACAACATTAATGCGCAAGGGGTTCTCCCTGATGGTAGAGAAGGTGAAGTTAAATGATGAATATAGATTCAAGGCAGGGAGATATTGAATCTCTGAATGAATCATAAATGAAGTATATCTTATCAGTCAAATTTTTTGAATGAAGCAAATCTCATCAATCACGTTCAACACTCATTATCATCCAATGTCCATGTCTAGGTGCAATCTT
>JZKD02S0220365.1:8920-21814 GCA_000966675.3 Picea glauca | reverse complement strand
GAATCCAGGTAACACTTTTGAATTGTCCTTGTGGATTCATAGCCCTAGATTGGGGGTGACACTGTTGTTGAGATTTGGTAGAACGTCCTTGGTCTGTATCTAGTTGGTGTCATATTTTAGAAAGATAACTGCTCTTTTTTATGGTATTATTTATATGTATATGAATGTATTATGCTGTGTATTTATTTATCGTTTAATTGAATCTTAGAATAGGCATGCTTGTTCGTTACTGTTGTGCATGTCATTAGACCTTTTCTTTTATGTATCCTTAGTAATTTAAATAGGCATCGGTAAGAGAAAGAAGTCCAAGGGTGGGATTGAAGGTGGCGTACCCAAGCTTGTGGGTGGTTGGGGACGTTACATACTGGTATCAGAGCTTTTGGTTGAAACACCAGGTCGGTATGGTTCGGGCCTGTTGGTCATAGTCTCATGTTTGAGATCAAATTCTGACCATTATTAGTAAGGAGATGAAAGAAGTACAAAAAAGGGTATGACCCACCTTCCCCCTGCAGATTGGTACATTTTCTCTGTTGGATTTCGACCATTTGAAAGTAGAGGTCGCGGACCTGGATAAAATCAAGCTGGTCAATATCGAATTCAATAAGCACGATCAATTGAATATTGTAGGTAATCACATGGCCCTCTGCAATTTGAAGATATATGAACATGAATATTATCCTAAGGAAGAATTATTCTGAAGAGCAAGGTCCTATCAGTAGGCCTTAATTCAATTTCAAGCTCTAGCTCCAAATAAATTGGTCGAGTTTTATAGCTTCCAGAAGCATCAAAGAAATAGCCTTCCTAAATTATTGTAGGGAGAGAACCTAATACCTCCAACTACACAACAAGTTAAGACCCAAAGCTTGGAAAAAGGGAGCTCCATTAAACAGGATGCTTAAGAAAGTTTGGAGAAGACTGAGGTTTTGACTTAGAAGGAATACACCACATTAACAGATCCACCAAGTGATCATGTTGAAACTCAAACTGAGGCCTTGATAAAAAAGGGAGAAGAAAATCCATTGTCCACACTGGGAAAACCAACTATTGACACAGCCAGTAAGTATCCATCCACTGATATAAGAAATCCTATCCAATCCATCACACCCTTAGAGTTCAGTAGAGGGAACCTGAGTGTAAAAGTTGTATTCATAAAAGATATTATAGCTATTTCGACAGAAGAGATGCCTCCTTCGAAATTCTTCTTCAGTAAGAAGAGAAACACATCAAAGGGATGGTGTGACTATCAATAATCACAAGGTGCTATTGGATGTGCAGGCCCTAGAAGAAGAAAAATTTGCTACAGATGTTGTAGGCTCACTAGGAGATTTTGAAACAAAAAACCAGTTTCCAGTGGGCAACCTGAAGGAGAAGTTGAAGTAGAAGGATCTGCTGGTGAGTAGGTTGTAGGATAAAATAAAGACTGTAGAGAAGGAATTCAGGAGTGATATGAAAAAGACTTTCGAGAAGATTAGAGTTTGTGATACATAGGAAATATTCCAGTTCAAATACAGTCTCGACGAAATTCACAAGAATGCATAGGCGAGTAGAGAATGGGCCTTTCAGTAGGGAGAGTTGGTAAAACAACTATAGGCTAGAATAAACTCGACTGAAAATATAGCTATAGATATGATATTTTTCCAAGAAAAGGCATTGAAGGTGTGTGAGAAGCTGGGATCTACACAACAAATCCTTTTCACTAAGGTAGAAGTTGTCCAAAACCATTTTCGCGTGTTCGACCAATCCTTGAATAACATTTTTTTAAAGGAGAGAGAGGTTATTGTTGATCAAGCCACTTTCCAAGAAGCAGTTGTGGCGTCGACAAGAGAAGGAGTATCTATGGTCTCCAGATTGTCTCCCTCGGAACAAACCAAAGGCAATATTATACTGAATACCTGGGAGACTAACATAGCTAAAAGTAAAAGAATGGCTAAGGAAGTGAAGAAGGATTGTGCAAAAACTTTTCATTCACTTGAAAAAGAGTCATTAGGCCTCGGAAAAGACAATATCTCTGAAGTCTTGGGACAAGTTGATATAGCAAAGAATCAACTTAATATCAAGACAAACATGGAAGAGGCTTGGCCTGAAATCTTGCAATTAAAATGGATTGATATTACTTAGATAGATAGGTGGCTAGTGAAGCCCAATCTGCAGCTACAATCTATAGTTTCAGAAGACAGGAGCATGGAAGGTAGAATGCCTCACTTAGAAAATAAATTATATATATTTGAGGCAAACGACTTAACAAAGCCATCTAGATTGTTGATACAATTCATGGGCATGTGCATTAAATGTGTTGAGAAAGGAAAATGTGGCACTTCCAGGAACCAATGATATAACCTATGCACATCATTAGTGCAGATCATGATTAGAATACCAACTGATTATGAGCTGGAGAATGAGAAGGAAAAATGCCTCTGCCAGCATAGCGAAGAGACAAGGGAGATGCAAGTGAAGCATTTCAAATTTTACATTTTGTAATTTTACTATTTTAGAAATAAGGAGAATTCCAACCACTTAGGGTTGAGAACCTTTTGTATAAATAAAAGTTTCAAAGATTAATCCAAGGCTTCTTATTTCCATATTGTAACTAAGAAAACTCATCCTTTGTGAGTATTAATACAATTGCAGACATGGATTCCAAGTTTTGTGCAGTTTGAGTTATGTGCCTTTCTTGTATTCCATATCTCCAGTTTTCTTTATGTTACTCCTTGATAAGTGAATGATCGCAACTTAGTACAACATCTATTGTAATCACATTTTATTTAGTTATTCGATAAGCAAGCAATTTTTCCTATGTACTTGCTATTAGCAAATAAAAGACCTACAAGGTACTTGGATCACTATATCATATATCCTTTCAAGGGTGCACTCTACATTTTCTTCTACTGTAAACAAGGTAGGATTCATCTGTCATTGATGCCTTAGTTTTTTTTAAACATTTTTGTAATTTTCTCCCTCATCATGCAACTTGATTAATTGACTCAGATGACGAAACATGACCTATGTTCTATTCAACTATTAATTTCATTTGAGGATTTAATTCTTACACAACTAACAGAAGAAAAAGCACCTTTAAAAAAAAATTCTTAAATTTCTGATTTCTTTGAGCCTTAATTTTAATCTCAGGAACAACACGATCATTGTATTTCCTTTTAATTTAATTCCTCTCAAGATTTGGTTATGAGGTAAGAGGGTGTAGTTTTCCATATAGGTAATTTTCGATAACTATAATCCAAGATCTAAAAATGCATCATTATTGTGCCCATGTATGCCTATTGTAATATTTGAACTTGACACATGAAAATTAGAGACCAAGATACTTCCATGGTATCCTTGGATGTTTTCCCATTCCATATGTAAAATTCCATATAAACCTTTGGAAAAATGTGAAAGGCAAAGGTTCTAAAAATATTTAAGCTACACAAAGGCATGTCTAAGAGGAGGGGATCTTGATGCTCTGCAATCCATGCTCCATGAACCACATAAGGACTAAGCCATCAAACCTTGAAAGAAAGTAATAGCACCATAATAGCCAGAGGAAATCTGTAGTCAAGGCTAAAACTTTACTTGGCCTAACACACAATTATGTTAGTTGATAACTAGGCCCAAGAGGCAATGATAGAGAATGATAATATTGTTGGCATTTAAGTCAACTCCAAAATCAAAAAAACTGTCATCACGAAGTTCAAGTTCAAGTTGGTTGTTTACCTCTAATAAATTCAAAAAAGAAAGTAAAATAATTTGATAAATGCATTAACACACAATATTTCTATCCATGGCCCTTTTTTTTAAAATATATTTTGTTTTAAGTTTGGAAATAATTTTCTCCTGTCCTGAATAAAATGGTGTTGGAAACCCAAATTGAAAGAAGAGTGGGACCCTTATCAATGCATCTTTTGTGGCCTTCAACCCAAAATTAGAATCTTAAAATGACTTATAAAAGTAAAGGCCTCTATTTCCTTGTGTAATGTTAGCGACAACATAATTTCTTAACTACTTTCCAAAGTACTCACTTATTTTCATGAACTAGTTCCGCTCTAAGAATTAAATAGTTTTGTGATGCATGGAAGGAAGGTTCTAAATAGTATTAGAGAAAAGGATGAATTCTTCCACTCAACAAGAAAAATAATGTCCCATTTTCATATCTTAANATATCCTTTCAGGGGTGCACTCTACATTTTCTTCTACTGTAAACAAGGTAAGATTCATCTGTCATTGATGCCTTAGTTTTTTTTAAACAGTTTTGTAATTTTCTCCCTCATCATGAAACTTGATTAATTGAATCATATGATGAAACATGACCTATGTTCTGTTCAGCTATTAATTTCATTTGAGGATTTAATTCTCACACAACTAACAGAAGAAAAAGCACCTTTAAAATTTTTTTCTTAAATTTCTGATGCCTGACATTATTCTTTGAGCCTTAAGTTTAATCTCAGGAACAACACGATTTCCTTTTAATTTAATTCCTCTCAAGATTTGGTTATGAGGTAAGAGGGTGTAGTTTTCCATATAGGTAATTTTCGATAACTATCATCCAAGATCTAAAAATGCATCATTATTGTGCCCATGTATGCCTATTGGAATATTTGAACTTGACACATGAAAATTAGAGACCAAGATGCTTCCATGGTATCCTTGGATGTTTTCCCATTCCATATGTAAAATTCCATATAAACCTTTGGAAAAATGTGAAAGGCAAAGGTTCTGAAAATATTTAAGCTACACAAAGGCATGTCTAAGAGGACGGGATCTTGATGCTCTGCAATCCATGATCCATGAACCACATAAGGACTAAGCCATCAAACCTTGAAAGAAATTAATAGCACCATAATATCTAGAGGAAATCTATAGTCAAGGCTAAAACTTTACTTGGCCTAACACATAATTATGTTAGTTGATAACTAGGCCCAAGAGGAAATGATAGAGAATGATAATATTGTTGGCATCTAAGTCACCTCCAAAATCACAAAAACTATCATCACAAAGTTCAAGTTCAAGTTGGTTGTTGACCTCTAATAAATTCAAAAAAGAAAGTGAAAGAATTTGATAAATACATTAAGACACAATATTTCTATCCATGGCCCTTTTTTAAAAATATATTTTGTTTTAAGTTTGGAAATAATTTTCTCCTGTCCTGAATAAAATGGTGTTGGAAACCCAAATTGAAAGAAGAGTAGGACCCTTATCAATGCATCTTCTGTGGCCTTCAACCCAAAACTAGAATCTTAAAATGACTTATAAAAGTAAAGGCCTCTATTTCCTTGTGTAATGTTAGCTACAACATAATTTCTTAACTACTTTCCAAAGTACTCACTTATTTTCATGAACTAGTTCCGCTCTAAGAATTAAATAGTTTTGTGATGCATGGAAGGAAGGTTCTAAATAGTATTAGAGATAAGTATGAATTCCTCCACTCAACAAGAAAAATAATGTCCCATTTTCATATCTTAAATAGGACATGTAGACAAATCATAACAACCTTGAATATGAATTTCTCTTTGTCGTATAAAGAAATAAAACAAATTCACTATCATAATATCCTCTATATTTTAGGGATTTTGTGTGATGGTAATGTGGTTGTATTTTTTAGCAGTGTCTCAACTAATTTTATGTTCAACTTCAACAAGTGTGTGCTAAGAATTCCCTTTCTCCTTTCTTTGTATTGTTGATGAAAATGCTCATCAAGTCTTCTTTGGTTGGAAATGGAGGACTTGATAAGATTATTCATCAAAGAACAAGGGCCTCCTTCATCAATGGTTTTCTCATAGCAACAATTGAAAGTCAAAACAAANATATCCTTTCAGGGGTGCACTCTACATTTTCTTCTACTGTAAACAAGGTAAGATTCATCTGTCATTGATGCCTTAGTTTTTTTTAAACAGTTTTGTAATTTTCTCCCTCATCATGCAACTTGATTAATTGACTCAGATGATGAAACACGACCTATGTTCTGTTCAGCTATTAATTTCATTTGAGGATTTAATTCTCACACAACTAACAGAAGAAAAAGCACCTTTAAAAAAATTTCTTAAATTTCTAATGCCTGACATTATTCTTTGAGCCTTAAGTTTAATCGCAGGAACAACACGATCATTGTATTTCCTTTTAATTTAATTCCTCTCAAGATTTGGTTATGAGGTAAGAGGGTGTAGTTTTCCATATAGGTAATTTTCGATAACTATCATCCAAGATCTAAAAATGCATCATTATTGTGCCCATGTATGCCTATTGGAATATTTGAACTTGACACATGAAAATTAGAGACCAAGATGCTTCCATGGTATCCTTGGATGTTTTCCCATTCCATATGTAAAATTCCATATAAACCTTTGGAAAAATGTGAAAGGCAAAGGTTCTGAAAATATTTAAGCTACACAAAGGCATGTCTAAGAGGAGGGGATCTTGATGCTCTGCAATCCATGATCCATGAACCACATAAGGACTAAGCCATCAAACCTTGAAAGAAATTAATAGCACCATAATAGCTAGAGGAAATCTATAGTCAAGGCTAAAACTTTACTTGGCCTAACACATAATTATGTTAGTTGATAACTAGGCCCAAGAGGCAATGATAGAGAATGATAATATTGTTGGCATCTAAGTCACCTCCAAAATCACAAAAACTGTCATCACAAAGTTCAAGTTCAAGTTGGTTGTTGACCTCTAATAAATTCAAAAAAGAAAGTGAAAGAATTTGATAAATGCATTAAGACACAATATTTCTATCCATGGCCCTTTTTTAAAAATATATTTTGTTTTAAGTTTGGAAATAATTTTCTCCTGTCCTGAATAAAATGGTGTTGGAAACCCAATTTGAAAGAAGAGTGGGACCCTTATCAATGCATCTTCTGCGGCCTTCAACCCAAAACTAGAATCTTAAAATGACTTATAAAAGTAAAGGCCTCTATTTCCTTGTGTAATGTTAGCTACACCATAATTTCTTAACTACTTTCCAAAGTACTCACTTATTTTCATGAACTAGTTCTTCTCTAAGAATTAAATAGTTTTGTGATGCATGGAAGGAAGGTTCTAAATAGTATTAGAGATAAGGATGAATTCCTCCACTCAACAAGAAAAATAATGTCCCATTTTCATATCTTAAATAGGACATGTAGACAAATCATAACAACCTTGAATATGAATTTCTCTTTGTCGTATAAAGAAATAAAACAAATTCACTATCATAATATCCTCTATATTTTAGGGATTTTGTGTGATGGTAATGTGGTTGTATTTTTTAGCAGTGTCTCAACTAATTTTATGTTCAACTTCAACAAGTGTGTGCTAAGAATTCCCTTTCTCCTTTCTTTGTATTGTTGATGAAAATGCTCATCAAGTCTTCTTTGGTTGGAAATGGAGGACTTGATAAGATTATTCATCAAAGAACAAGGGCCTCCTTCATCAATGGTTTTCTCATAGCAACAATTGAAAGTCAAAACAAATATATATATGTGGCAACAAGGTTGTGGGACAACATAAAGACTTCTAGTAATGAATCTTGGTGGTAGTCAATGTCATTTCTCCTTTTTATTCATGCTTTCTAGAAAAGTCTCAAAATNTTTTGTGCAGTTTGAGTTATGTGCCTTTCTTGTATTCCATATCTCCAGTTTTCTTTATGTTACTCCTTGATAAGTGAATGATCGCAACTTAGTACAACATCTATTGTAATCACATTTTATTTAGTTATTCGATAAGCAAGCAATTTTTCCTATGTACTTGCTATTAGCAAATAAAAGACCTACAAGGTACTTGGATCACTATATCATATATCCTTTCAAGGGTGCACTCTACATTTTCTTCTACTGTAAACAAGGTAGGATTCATCTGTCATTGATGCCTTAGTTTTTTTTAAACATTTTTGTAATTTTCTCCCTCATCATGCAACTTGATTAATTGACTCAGATGACGAAACATGACCTATGTTCTATTCAACTATTAATTTCATTTGAGGATTTAATTCTTACACAACTAACAGAAGAAAAAGCACCTTTAAAAAAAAATTCTTAAATTTCTGATTTCTTTGAGCCTTAATTTTAATCTCAGGAACAACACGATCATTGTATTTCCTTTTAATTTAATTCCTCTCAAGATTTGGTTATGAGGTAAGAGGGTGTAGTTTTCCATATAGGTAATTTTCGATAACTATAATCCAAGATCTAAAAATGCATCATTATTGTGCCCATGTATGCCTATTGTAATATTTGAACTTGACACATGAAAATTAGAGACCAAGATACTTCCATGGTATCCTTGGATGTTTTCCCATTCCATATGTAAAATTCCATATAAACCTTTGGAAAAATGTGAAAGGCAAAGGTTCTAAAAATATTTAAGCTACACAAAGGCATGTCTAAGAGGAGGGGATCTTGATGCTCTGCAATCCATGCTCCATGAACCACATAAGGACTAAGCCATCAAACCTTGAAAGAAAGTAATAGCACCATAATAGCCAGAGGAAATCTGTAGTCAAGGCTAAAACTTTACTTGGCCTAACACACAATTATGTTAGTTGATAACTAGGCCCAAGAGGCAATGATAGAGAATGATAATATTGTTGGCATTTAAGTCACCTCCAAAATCACAAAAACTGTCATCACGAAGTTCAAGTTCAAGTTGGTTGTTGACCTCTAATAAATTCAAAAAAGAAAGTAAAAGAATTTGATAAATGCATTAACACACAATATTTCTATCCATGGCCCTTTTTTTAAAAATATATATTTTTTTAAGTTTGGAAATAATTTTCTCCTGTCCTGAATAAAATGGTGTTGGAAACCCAAATTGAAAGAAGAGTGGGACCCTTATCAATGCATCTTCTGTGGCCTTCAACCCAAAACTAGAATCTTAAAATGACTTATAAAAGTAAAGGCCTTTATTTCCTTGTGTAATGTTAGCGACAACATAATTTCTTAATTGCTTTCCAAAGTACTCACTTATTTTCATGAACTAGTTTCACTCTAAGAATTAAATAGTTTTGTGATGCATGGAAGGAAGGTTCTAAATAGTATTAGAGAAAAGGATGAATTCTTCCACTCAACAAGAAAAATAATGTCCCATTTTCATATCTTAAATAGGACATGTAGACAAATCATAACAACCTTGAATATGAATTTCTCTTTGTCGTATAAAGAAATAAAACAAATTCATTATCATAATATCCTCTATATTTTAGGGATTTTGTGTGATGGTAATGTGGTTGTATTGTTTAGCAGTGTCTCAACTCATTTTATGTTCAACTTCAACAAGTGTGTGCCAAGAATTCCATTTCTCCTTTCTTTGTATTGTTGATGAAAATGCTCATCAAGTCTTCTTTGGTTGGAAATGGAGGACTTGATAAGATTATTAATCAAAGAACAAGGGCCTCTGTCATCAATGGTTTTCTCATAGCAACAATTGAAAGTCAAAACAAAGATATATATGTGGCAACAAGGTTGTGGGACAACATAAAGACTTCTAGTAATGAATCTTGGTGGTAGTCAATGTCATTTCTCCTTTTTATTCATGCTTTCTAGAAAAGTCTCAAAATTTGTATTCCATCCTAATGCCAATTAATGTGGTTGAATTTTACCGATATGAATCCTCAAATCATTCATTTTAGTATGGGTAGATATACTAAATATACTAATTGTGATTTCAAGGAGTAATTTATCATTTTCAAATTTAGTCTTGACACACAACAACCCTATTGGTTGTTGTGCATGCCAAATTGGCATGCAAATCATCCCTATTGGTTGTTGTGCATGCCAATTTGGCATGCACACCAACCAATAGGGATGTTTTGCATGCCAATCTGGCGTGCACAACAACCAATAGGGATGTTTTACATGCCAATTTGGCATGCACAATAGCCAATAGGGCTGTGTGCGTGCCAATTTGGCATGCACAACAACCTAAGTGGGAATGGTATTAATAAAGGATCTTTGACATTCATGGATGAGAAAGGAAGGAGTTATAAGGGTTTGAAGGATTGTGACCATCCCTTTCGAGTTCAGGAGAGATCGCCACTATCGGATCAAGAGAGATCTGGGATACAGACCATTCGATAAGGGAGACACGCGTCAACAGAATGGCCAGTTCATAAATTCAAAGTTCACGAGAATTGGAGTGTTCTAGTATGGAAACTCTCAAAGCCCAAAGTTCTGAAGCCCAAAGAGCTGAAGAGTTAGGGAATGATGACGTCAACTAGAGGTGATGTGGACCCCAGAAGATTAAGTAGTTTAGAAATTCAAAGTTCAAGAGACTTGAGGAGTGCAAGCATAAAATCTTCCAAAGCCTGAAGTTTTGAAGTGATGTGGCTCATGGACATCACCTGGCATGACGTGGACACATGGGATGTGTGCCACATGTCAATGAGTTTTGAACATTTGGAAGATTGAAATTTCAATTAGAACATGACACGTGTCACCCGCCTGATTGGGCCACATTTCTGCTTCTAGTATTTAACCACATGGTGACAGATTGTGCAGTCCGGAGACTGGGCACTCCAGAGGAAAAACATGTGACAGTTTTCTTTGGGTCGATAACTCTCAAATTCCCAAATTTCAAAGTACATATAGACCACTGATCTCAGAGGACACACGACAGTAGATCTCACAGTGGTTCGTAGGATCGACACTTCGAGAGAAAGTGAAGACAGAGAGTTTGAAACTCCTGAAGCCTGAAGAGCTAAAGTGATTCATAGCCCTTGATCTATGAGAGACACACGTCGACAGATCATTAACTTCAAGTGAAAGCACTCCGAGAGAAAGTGAAGGTGGAGAGTTTGAAACTCTCGAAGCCTGAAGAGTTGAAGCAATTCATAGTCGTCGATTTGTGGGAGGACACACGTCGACAGATCATGAACTCTGGGTGGAAGAATTCCAGGAGGGAGAAAGTGGGGGAATTTGATACTTCCAAAGGTCGAATTCATGAAGGGGAGTAGAGCCATTGATTTGAGGTGGACACATGGCGCCTAATCTAGAACTTCAGGTATAGAGTACTTCAAGGGAAAGTGCAGATCAAAAGTGTCGAACTCCTGAAGCATAGAATCCTAAAGTGGATCTCAATTATTGATTGTGAATGAGGAAGATGATCATTGATCTAGTCTTGGATGAAGGTTCTGAAGTTGCGAAGTGTTAGGAAGGATTTGGTCGTGGTTTCGATTCATGGTCACCTGGGGAAGTGGTTTGAAGGGAGTGCCTATGCAGAATTAAATTTTGTATCAGCTAAGAGATAACATGGAAGTGTTATACGGTGTATATTGATACATATATGTTCTTCATGAATTAAGAAGAGAAGGGACCTGTAACATGGTTTGGAATTTTTTTTTTATCATATGCTTAATTCTAACAAAATGGTCGCTTGCACATTTTGCAAAATTAAGGGGGTTATACAAATCACCTCAGGATGTGTATTGAGGAAATGGAAGAAGGCAAGGGAGACTCCAGCCATGATAACGAGGCCGAAGGCTAGAATACCAGAGTTGGTAATGTAGATGCAGAGTCCAATGGACACAAGGGAAGAGGATAATAGAAAAACATTAATAGAAATTGTAAGAAGCTTGAAAATAGAAGTGCAAAGCTACAAAGAAGACAATGAGAGACTTATGAGAGAGAAAAGTCAGATAAATGATCGAGTTCTATAGAGCTTAAATTAGTTGTAGAGGAAAACGAAGAAGGGATCAAACTCAAAACAAGAGGAAGAAGGTAGGTTTCATGAAAGAAGAGAGGATCATGGAAGAGATGGTTATTCAAGAAGTGCTAGCAAAACTTATAGACACCACTCACCTCCTTACTCAGAAATAATTTTTTATGCATTGGAAGATCCCATAAGAAGTCCATAGGTGTCTCCTGTTAGGCACCAGAGAAGGAGACAAGAAGTTGACAGTTTGCAAGGAGATTTGAGGAAGCTTAAGCCACCCTCCTTTGATGGTGAAAAGGAAAGGGAAGATGATGTCGAAGCATGGTTTCTTGGACTCAAGAGGTATTTTCAACTACATAACTATTCATCAAATCTAGAAGCCAAGATTGCCACCTACCATTTACATGAGAAAGATGCAATGTGGTCAGATCAACTGAAGCAAGTTGAACATATTAATGAGAGTAGGATAACTTGGAAGCAATTCAAGAAGTACTTCCATAAGGAGTACCTCTTGGATCATTTCTATGACAAGAAAATGCAGGAGTTCTTTGAACTCAGGCTGGGAAGCATGACTATGGAAGAATATGAGAAGAAGTTCTTGGAATTGTTAAAATATGTTGGGTTTATAAACGATGAAAGGTAAATATATAGAGGTTTTTGAGTGGATTTCCATCCTTTTATAAAGAAAATATTAGGTATGATGAGCCCAAGACCTTGCCTGAGGCCACCAGGAAGGATAAATACCTGTATGAACAAGGCCAGGGAATATAATCCATGCAAAAATCTTGGAAGGATAAGAAGAAGGAGAAGTTCGATCAGAGGAGGAAAGGATTTAAACCTTCCTTCAATAGGAATGATCCTAATAGAAATAATCAAGATCAATATGCTAAGGGTGAATCCAAGAAAGAATACTCCTTGGGAAAGAGGGGAATACCACCAATCCAATGTTGGGGATGCAAGGAAGATCACATGTACAAAGATTTCCCACACATAAAGGACAGAGTGAATACTGTGCACAACGTCCAAGAGGCTACAACAGTCGAAGACATGGGAAGAATCTATGCAGATTACCAGCAGAGTACCAGCCCAATATGATCGAGGTGGAAGGTAAGATCATAAATCATCCTGTTGTTATTTTAATTGATTTAGGAGCAAGTCATTTTTACATTGATCCTAAAATAGTGGATAGATTACATTTGGAGAAAGGTAAGCTTGGAAAATCAAGTTTGGTTCAGTTAGCCACTGGAACCAAAAGGAGAATCCATGATATGGTCA
>JZKD02S0220343.1:0-12227 GCA_000966675.3 Picea glauca | reverse complement strand
CTTCCATATTATTCATGTTCAATTATAAATCATAGAGGTATGGAGAAACGCCTCCATTTTGGGTCCTTTTTATTTTGGGAACAGGAGCAATAGTATGTGATGCCTTTAATTGGTATTGAGTGGGGGTCCCCACCGTCTCCAGCACCTGCACATCTATCATTAATCTCTCCTCTGTCGACATTAATACCTTGACTCTTATGGTGTGAACAGGGGATCTTATGGGGTGATGTACTATGCCACTCTCGGCACTAGTTATGGATATGCTTCTTTGTCTATGTTGTGATTGCTTGTTTTCTTCCAATGGAGATACCTCTATTACACCAACATTTGAACTTTCCATTATATGTTCATCCTCGTGGGTGGCTTGTTTCTTCTTTTTGGGTGTAATTTTGCTCGGGGTAGTTTTCACCTTGGACCCGACATGAGAGTGCTCATTTTCATCGCATCCTTTTGGAATTTCTTGCACCATATTAAAAAATTAGGAGTAACTAATTGATACTATATGGGCCATGAAAATACCTTATGAATCAAATCCACTATGAGTTTATGCTTCTTTCATATTAAAGGACTCAAAGAATCATGCCATCTCATTTAGACTTAATGAAATTTTCACTGTAATATCGACAGTCTTGAAGGGCATGGGAATATTTTTTTGTTTTCTCTTCTTATCAAAGAACAAGGACCATGTCAAGTACTTTCTACATAACTCATACACCAAAAAATTGTCACACGCAAACCAGGGAAGAAGTAGGGGCTTCCCTTCGAAGTCAAAGAGCATTATGTATGTGAATTGTTCTTCAAATACATAGTCCTTTCCCCTAAGAAAATCCATTGTTTCTTTTGTCACCCTAGCTGAATCAGTCCCTGTGAGAATGCTTCTTCACTCCTTAATGAAGGAATATTGGATTTGGTAAAAATAAAATGGATCCTTGTGCTTCCATAGTGTGGGATACCAAAATTGAGCAGGATATTCTTCAAAATTGACATTGGCCCTTGGGGGCATGCCCTCGAATGTATTACAGTAGACTAGAGAAAGAACCAAGTAAGAGGTCATGTATAACCTCTTAGTCTGAATGAAACTATACAATTGATGGGAAATCAGGTTCAAGATAACCTAGGCCCAATCGAAAATGGTTCCTATCGTGTGAAAAACTAGTAAAATTATTTAAATGGATGACCTAACATGCATGTGTTGATTTTGTTGAGGTTCAAGGATCCCACCAGAGATTGGACCAAGAATTACTTGAGAAAACTCATGCCACCACCTTGAGCTTCCAAGAATGAATCTGCCTCGGGAATCTTTAGGACTCGGTCTGGTGTCAGGAGACGTAACATCATTCTGATGTTAAATGGACATGTGTTATTTCTCTTTCTTTAACCTCAATGAGTTGTGTTATTTCTCTTTCTTTAACCTCAATGAGTCGATGCTTTGAATTGAATCTCGTAGCATAATAGGTGACCAATTCTCTAAAGTTGAATGCCTCAAGAACGCATTTGTCTTTCATTATCCCTAATGTTTAGACTTTGTTTTTTATCTTTTCCTCTCAGGATAGCTCAGAATACCACTTATAAGCTACAAACCACTGGAAAACCCTACTTTCATGAGCCAATGAATTCATCGTATCTCCACATAATGGTTCTCTCTTCTTCTTGTTCACCATATTTTTCCACTTCCAATGCACTTGGGTAAGTGTGAGGATTACATGTATAATTTTGATTTCATGTTGGATAAGTACCCCTTAATCACAAATCAGTGGTCAATTCATTTTTCAAATTTTCCCCTTTTTATGTTTGGTGCATTTCGTTCATTAAATGGTAACTATCATTTACGTACACGAGGATCAGGGGAAATGTGTGAGAATTAATCCTCATTAATTAACAACACTCGTTCTCATCATGTGGTAGATGAGCGGTGGATATGTTGAGATTACCTCAGGAAATCCAATCATGTCTTACATGGAAAGTGGGCGTGGATTTATGTGGCACACAGGTGCAGGAATTAAGAGTATTACATGGAATAAAAGTTGTTACACCTCAAAATTACTCACTTCAATAGTGTTGCAAGTGTCGTCATTACAAGTGTTGTAAGTGCTGCATCTTGTCCACAAGTGTTGCATATTGACCACAAGTGTTGCAAGTGTCACAAACATCATATTGCCATATTTCGTATGTCATGCCTCTAACAACATCACAAAGACACTTAAGACACCTCAAAGACTAGTTTTGAAGAAGAGAAATCAGTTGACAGGGAGTACAAACCTTTTGCCACTGAAAGAACCACTAAAAAATGGATTTTGGAGAGGATCACTCCCCTACCCACTGTCAGGGAGTTATAGCGCTCCCTGGGCCTCTTTGGGGGAGTGTTTGAGCGCCCTGTGCACCCTTTTTGGGGAGAGCTACCCTTTTCTGAGCAATTTTTGGGTTTGTTGAGAAAAATCAGGGAAGAATCCCTCAATTTCTGAGGGTGGTTGGATTTGAATAGATGGTTAAGGCATGATCTTAGGGAAGATCCTCAACTGAAGGAGAGGAATCCTCAACTTATCCCAAATATCTCTCAAGTGGTTGGGCCTCTCCAAGGTTATAGAAGGAGGCCTTCTCATGGTGAAAGGGAGGGAAGAGACTAGAGATTGACACCAAACTTATGATCCTATAAGTGGTATGTCATCAAAGAAATCAATGTAGATTACTTGAGCAAAGGGGTTGGACAAGGAGAACTGGAAGAAGCTATTGCACCCTCATCAAAGGATTGTAAGTACTTTTACTTGTTCTTATTAATATATCAATGCTTGAACTGTTTCTTTCAAACTGATGTTTGTTCCACATGAGTTTGTATGTTGTAGATGGATCTATATTTGAGCTAATCTCAGTAGAGTAGGAATTGCATTGTATCTTTGCTTGTTCTACAGGATCTATCTGGGAGCTCAGGATCGAAGCTCAACCTGGAATTTGCAAGGACAAACACCATTAACAAGGTACACATCTTTCTTCTTCTCCTTTGTATATTATCTTGATTAGATCTAAAAGGATGCCAGTGTCCATGTTAAGCACTTTTCTGTCTTGGCCTTAGGAGTCTAGAGACCAAGAGGGAATCCACTTATCCGCAGGGTGATTCACCTACAACAAAAATTGACGACTCCACTGGGGAGGATCTCTGATTTTTGTTTCCATTCCCAGATCTTGTTTTGTCCCTTTGCCCACTCACTTGACCTTCTCCATATTGTCTTTTTTATTCTTAGATTTGTTGATTGCCTCTTTATTTCATCATGATCACCCTGATTGACTGATTGTGCTTGCTTTTTTGAGTTTCTGGGCATTTTTCTGAGATTTTGAAGGAGAGCGCTCCCCTTCCCTTGTTATCAGAGCACCAACACTCCCTGGTGGTCTTACACAGAGCGTTGGAATGCTCTGGTTCCCCTTACACCATAGCGCTACCCCCTTTTTTGTGAAAAATCTTCTATTTTTTCAGTTTCTGAGTTCAGTTTTTGCCATTTTCATTTGCTCAGGGTCTCATACTCTCACTCCATCTTGGTATTGGCCTTCAACACCCTGTTTTCTAATGATTGATCTCTTCTTGTTTGGGAATTTGACAATTTCTTTCCTTGCCTTGAAGTCACTCTTTGTCTTTGTTGACCTAGAGTTAACTTGCTTTTTTATTTTCCTTTATCTGACTGGGTGGAAGCTTGTGAGGAAATCCAAAGGTCTGTGAACCTTTTAATTTGATATTTGAGGTCATTTTTCCATCATTTCTCTTTTGTTTGAGGTTTTTTGGTTCTTGTTTGCAATTTTGGTTATCTTTGTCTTTCTTGTTTATTCACAATGAGAGTGTATTTTTGTTTGTTTGTGTGAGTTTTTCTTCTGATTGTTTAATCCTAAAGTCTGATTGACATTAGAAGTTTTTCATATGATTATCATTCACATATAAGCAAAATGACATATTTTAGTGATTGGTTTGGATATTAGAAGGCATTTCTGAATTTTTTTAGCATTACATTGGATTTGATTGAGAAATAATTGTATGAGGAAATTGCATATTAGTGTTTGATAGTGAAAACAACTCTTTCTCTTTCCCTTAAATAACCATTCATTGAAATACAAGACTGCTTATCATTTTCTTGTGCATTTTGGGAATTGAGTCATCATACCATCAATTTCATTGTCATACACCCTTTGAGTAAAGAACAGTTGCAAAATGAACGCTAATTAAAAACTATCTAGAACATTTTGTTTTTAGGATCTTCCACCAACATTAGACTAGGATTATCACTTTGGATTAGTTTGTGAGTACAACTCTCCAAAGTTTTAAAAAAAAATATTAGCATCTTGCGATAGGGAGAGCAAATCCAATTGTCGTATAGGCTTTCTGGGATCCCCCTCTCACACAGGGGTTATGCACGAGGTCACATTCAGGTGAGTTATGGATATTATCCCTCTGTGGTTCAACTGTTTGTAGTGGTTAGATCGTATGCTGGGGGTCACTTGAGGGTATACCCATGATTATGTGTGGGATCCTCTCAAGTTGATTTCGGACTTGATATCCTACCCATACGTTCGGATCAGATTGTCGACTGTACCCGTCCAGGGGCTGACTGGGAGTTGGTGTCCTTAGTTTCCATAATATTTAGGTACTTACATGAGGTGACGATGAAGGGAATTCTCACTGTACCTAGAACAGACATTGGTCAAATGCACTCGGGCTCCTTGGAGGGTAAATCCACAAGTACTACGTGGAAGCTTGCACCAAGGTGAAAGTCCATTAAGTAGGTCGCCATTGTAACTGTTCAACCATATCCTAGCCCCTTCTTGACTTGATCACGCGACGTTGGATTTCATCACCAACTATTATGATCATCGAGAGAAGTTTTGTTTTCTTGGTTTTGATTCCTAGATTTTATTAGCGTATGTTGTTTATTTTCGTTAGTTAGCCCTAGATTTTTAGCGTGTATTGTTATTCTCCAAAATTGATCCTGTAGACGATAAAGGTCAACACCGATTGCATAGGATGCAAGGGATACCTCTGGAAGGCTACCAACCCTTACTTCCTAACCCTCCAGAAGACAACTACCGTGGAGAGGTAGAAAATCATCTAACGTTGGGAGTGTTGTTACTTCTCTGTTAGACAATCCAAAAGGCGCTTTGGTTACAGTTGAGAATCCCACTCCTCACACTACATCTATGTCGGTAACCCCTCTCAAACCACTTTTTCTTTGTTTAGACTCCCTTGGTAACGTCATAGACGAAGAGGTCCCACATTTACCTATAAGAGTTTTTACCAAAACATATATGGTATCCACAGAACCAACCACTGATTATGGTGATGAGTATAGGACTCTTATTTTTCCTACCACTGCAGTAGATACAAATCCCACACCTACTCGTTCTGTATGGAGGAATTCATCAAGACGCAATCTCTATGAGCATTTTGAATCCTTTCGACAACCCTTTAATCCTCATGACCCTCCTTTTGAAACTGGGCCATCTGTTCAAACTGTGAATCACCCCATCGATCAGGTCATTAACCCTATTGTTGTGTCAGCACAAGTCTATCCTAATGCTGGACTCATCACCTCTACTCATTCCCAAGGCACTTCGATCCCTACCCCCTCTTTTACAAACTTTCACTCTACAGCTCCACATGTTCTACACGATCTTGCTGGGACATCTTTTCACCCGAGAATGCAGACCCTTGCCAAAAAAATACATCCGAATGGAGGGAAACCACCATCTAGCGGACCTATCCCTCCTGGAAGACCACCATCCTATGGTGGGCCTACCCCTCCCAAGGGAAAACCCCCTTTTCATGTTTTTCCTGAAGGGAAACCTCCCTTTGCCAGTCATACCCCGGTCGTTAATCCACCGCTGGTAGGGGGGAAACCTTCGTCTATTGGAAACCCTTCACAATCCTGGGGAGTATCTTCTAGAGGCACATTTAACCAACCCCGTGTTGGGGGGAACTCATATCATAACCCACAAGGAGGAGTATCAAATCTTGTTCCTTCCGGACAATCTTATGGACAACCTTATCCAGGTGGCATCCCAAACACCACCTGGAGTCCTCAAGGACAACAACCTTATCCTCCCCATGGACCTAATGTGTATCTGCCTCCGGGATCTACTCATTTCCCTCCTCAAGGAAAAAATGTTCATCCTCTTTATGGGAAAGCAAATCACCCAGCTTATAATGCTCAGAACCCACCAAGTTATGCAAATGTTTCTCAGCCATCATCGAATCATGTTTATCCTAGTCAGCAACAACCATATGTAGGAGGACCTATTAGTTACAACTATCCACCTAATCGATTTTATGGTCCTACTGGTGTTCCTATGCCACACCAGTATCATCCGCAAATTAACCGACAACTACCTTTCCTTTTGACTCTGGATCTCCCAGACTTGTCTCAGTTAACCAATGATCATATTTTTCATTCACCGGTTTGGCCCGTTATTCCAGCTAAACTTCCTTCCGATATTTCAAAATTTGACGAAAAATATGGAGAATATCCAAATAACCATGTGATGACTTTCCATTTGTGGTGTTCATCAAACTTGCTCATGGATGATTCTATACATTTGCGTCTTTTCTAGCGAACACTTACAGGCTCGGAAACAAAGTGGTATATTGAACTACCATGTGCTTATTTTCATGATTTAAACTCCCTTGCCATGTCTTTCTTCATGCACTTTCAACTATCTATTCGCTACGAGATGGGTACTAAACTCTTGACCTCCCTTCATCAAAATTACTCTGTGCATATCTCTAACCATATTCATGAGTGGAGACAATGATGAAGGATGATCAAGGTTATCATTCCTAACATATTATTGGAGGATTGGTTTACTAAACCACTTTTACCCCCGATCGCTCACGATGTCGCTATGGGTGGCGTGGTCACCGAGGAAGAAACCATTACTTGGGATCAGTACTTAGATTTGGTTTATTCACAATCGGGTACTTTGTATGATTTACTTCCAAATGTTGCTCGAGCTAATACTGATCCATCCAAGATGTCATCCTCATCTCATGCGGACAGTGTTATTCGTTCCATCAAAACTCAATCTACTTCCCAGTCGACCACACCCTCCTCTACCTCCCCCCAAACTCATATCTCTAAGGTGAATGCAGTTCAATCTGCCCCTTTACAACAATCCGAATGTAAGAAGAAGACAAAAAATAAATCAAAAAATAACAATAACAACTAACAACCAAAAAATCAATCTCAAACGCCTGCTACCGAAAAGCAACCACAACGGAAACTGAAATTCCTATGTATCATTTATGGTGATGATCACTACACTTGAGATGTCCACATCGCAATGAAGTGGCCAAAATTTTTCAGAGAAATTCACAACCCGTTGTGCTTACTCATCCTTTTCCACAACAACAATCCATGGTTTCTCAAACCCCCTCTCCTGGGGGTAGTTCTAGCCATCCTCATGATGAGGCCTCAAAAAGTGCACATATTTATATGTTTAATGGGACTAATTTGACCACTCACTCTAAGACATACGACACACTAGGTAACCTGAAAAAGGAAAAGTCACTAATGGTACCGGTACTTTACCGAATCCATCGTCGTCCTCCGTTAGTCCTCCATCGGTTAATCCTCCGTTTGGACCACTTCAGATTGAGAAACCTACATTCGAATCTATCTTACACCCTCCTAAGAGCATTATCTACAAATATACCTTTAATCCTAGTTCACATGTTTCCCAGAACTATAACATTGTTGAAGATTTGGCTCAAGCACCATGTGTTATGTCTACGTTAGAATTTCTACAACACTACCCTAGTCAATGTAGAATTCTCTTGGCCGCTATTAGAATTGTTGATCCTAAGTCATCCAACCATATCATGTTTAACCTGGACAATTATACATCTCGAATCTCCCACCAACTTTCTTTCTAAGTTGATGTTGTTGTTCACAATCAACAAATCCACCAAACTATTCTAGATGAGGGAGCCTCAACTTGTGTCATGTCTCTATCCTATTGGAAAAGTTTAAAATCACCCACACTTAAAAAATCCCCAATGATGTTAAGTGCATTCGATGGGTGAGGTTTTAATCCCCACGGGATTTTACAGTCCCTGTCCATCCAATTGGGTGGAAAAATTGATATTGTTGATGTTGAGGTGGTCGATGCTCCCCTCGATTACAACTTGTTACTTGGAAGAAGTTGGTTTTATGCTATGACTACCATTGCCTCATCGATATTTCAATGTGTACAATTTCCTCATCAGGGAAAAATTGTCACTATTGATCAGTTAGATTTCTACACGACCTATGCTCGCACTCCCACTACCAACAACATTCCTTTCCTGGGAGACCACAAGATCACGTATGAAAGCATTGGTGTTGGATTGCTGAAATATTCTAGCCTTATGGGTACCTTCCCTACACCACATCCACTGACTACACATCATATTTCCACCATCAATATGATTTCGACAATGGCTTGTCAATATTTTGAATCATCTAACCCTTGGATTGTACCTAGTCCTTTGGAATTCGATGCACTAGGTGACACCATGCCACTTAGACTAGC
The DNA here is from genome assembly GCA_000966675.3 of Picea glauca. Lineage (NCBI taxonomy): Eukaryota > Viridiplantae > Streptophyta > Pinopsida > Pinales > Pinaceae > Picea > Picea glauca. The sequence goes on along the minus strand of JZKD02S0220343.1, from coordinate 3,686 downwards.
CGAAACATCATACATTACTATCCAATCCACTTCTCCCTCTTCGGATGACCAACATCTATTGGCACCCGACAATTACTCAATGCCATCCTGGTCAAGTTCCTTGTCATCCGCGATCGACTACAGTTCCCCAATTTTTCCCTCTGATGAATCTATTATGGAAATGTTGAGAATTGACGAGCTACCTTGAGATGATAACCATCATCGATCCTCTTTTCTTCCCCCTCGTGAAGAAATTTGGGAAGATATAAACTCTATCTCCCCTCCTGATGTCAATTTTCCATCGTCTCCCATACCTTCAACTTCCCATGATTTGGATCTGGTAGTTGACATGGTGATCTCTTTGGTAGGGCTATTGGAGCCTGATCTCCTTACCCCTGTTGTGCCCCTTGACAAGTGTTCCTTCCAGAGTGATTTTCTTCCATCCAGTGAATATCTTTTGGAAGCCATGACCGAGTTTTGTCCCTTGACATGGTGTCCTTCCAGAGCATTATTCTCTTGGAAACCATGATCAAGGAGATTCCACGAGCATAGTTTCTCTTCTTTGTAGCAAGATCGTTAAAAAATGAAATAGAGGTCATGATCACAAATTTTCTTCTCTGTAGCAAGCTCGTTAAAAAATGAAACAGAAGATTTGAGCATAGTTTTCCTCTATGTAGCAAGCTCGTTAAAAAATGAAACAACAATCTGGGGATTAAACCCAGAGCCCTGAGCATAGTTCTTTTCCTGCGTCAATCTTGTTAAAAAATGAAACATTCACCTCTCTTGAACCTTCTTTTCATTCACTCTTATCTTTTTCTCCGTCTAGTAGAGAAATTGGTGACAGCCTCAAAGTTGGTGAATGAATTGAAGCTTGGAGGGCATGTCTCCATTCTTTGATGATCATTCTGGAGTTAAGCCACTAGCTTTCAAGCTGGGGGCATACCGATCTTAGTCTTTGTTCTTTCTCATGCTCAAAAAAACATGAGAATGTAACCAAGTATACTTTTATCACTTCTTCGGACTCGCATGGATATATGAAAAAGGAACCCCTTGGAGTCGTCTTTGATCTCTTTTCAGACTCTCTAAACATGAAAATATTGTGGAGTGATATTGATTCCTTTCCCACTCATTAAAAGGTTTCAAAGGGTGTCTTTCGAGTGATAATTTGTCTCTTTTTCGGCCTCGCGAGACTAACATTACGAAAAAGGACAACATTGGAGTCATCTTTAAGTTGTTTTCAGACTCTCTAAATATGAAAACCACCGAGTTTACCTTCTCTGGACTCGTTAAACAATCATACATTGAAGAGCCCATATGGGATCGAACCCTTACTTATTCTAGTTCGTTAAACAAAGGAAGAGGGACTTACCAAAGGTGAGTCATATCGAGCATGTGTTACCCTCCTTGAGCTCGTTAAATTAAAAAGAGGTACTCATCTATCTGGATGGGGGGAAGATTGAAAGAAGCAATCCAAGTAGTTTTTTGAGAACACTACTAGTAGCTCTTACGGTCGCCCTTGAACACGACGCTTTGTCTTTGCACTCATTTTAATCTGCTAAACCTCTACACTAAGCCAATTCTCTAAGTTTCATTTACTCCTTTGGGTCACCTGACAAAATTCACAGCATCCACTGCATCATCAAGTTTTGGTCCATGTCACATTTCTGTTGTTGTGCCTCAGTGTTCAAGGGAAGTATCTGCCTCGAGAGTCAACCATCACAAATATCTTGTTTCAATACCTGTGTTAGTCCATTTTCATTTGAACTAACACTTACATCTCTGTGTTAGTTTCATGTCATTGATGGGGGATACATCAAGTCCCTCCTTCGACGATTCTATTCCTATCGACTTCAACACATTATCCAGGAGTTAGACTTAGAAACCAGTTAGTACTTTGGGACCTGCATGCCTCAATGGCAGGCCTCCTCACGTCCGACAGTGGGTTTACATCATTGACCTCTGATCAGATGATTCCATGGATATTCGACTTCATCTCATCCATTCACGTTCCTTGGAATGTACTAGAGTACCTTGGGAATCATTGACATCAATGGCGATCTCCCTCGCGCTTGTTAACGGTTTACATCATTGACTGGTAATCAAGTGGTTTATACCATGTTCAAAATCAACACATCTATTCACATGGTTAGATTCGTACTACATCAGGATTGGTAAGAAGACCATGGGTTGAGTCATCACTCTTATATGTACTTTGCCTAGGTTGTGAAGGAGTTTTCTTTTGAACTATGACACAGATATTGCTACATAGTTCCACTTTGTATTGGTCATGGCTATGTCTTGTCGTCTCATAGATCCATTGTGTATTATTCATGGCTACGATCAGTGCAAGTCATAGGATTATGGATCCACATTGTATCTTCAGTGGCTATACCTTTTGTCAATATAATTATGGATCTGCAGTGTATTTTATGGCGGCCATACCTAAAAAGTCTTTATCACTTAAGCATAGGTATGCCTGCCTTGGGTTTGAAAAATGTCATAATATTTGTTTGATTGTTGTGTGCATATTTTTCCATCCTATCTGTGTCCATACCCTTGCTTGAAAAAGTCTACAAAGTACTTCAGTCATCATCGTCTTCTAACTTTGTAATTTGGGGAGCAATCTATTACACCTCAAAATTACTCACTTCAATAGTGTCACAAGTGTCGTCATTACAAGTGTTGTAAGTGTCGCATATTGTCTACAAGTGTCACATCTTGACCAAAAGTGTTGCAAGTGTCACAAACATCATACTTCCATCTTGATCGTGCCTCTAACGACATCACAAAGACACTTAAGACACCTCAAAGACTAGTTTTGAAGAAGAGAAATCAGTTGATAGGAAGTACAAACCTTTTGCCACTGAAAGAACCACTAAAAAATGGATTTTGGAGAGGAGTACTACCCTAACCACTGTCAGGGAGTGCTATCACTCCCTGGTCCTCTTTGGGGGAGTGTTTGAGCGCCCTATGCACCCTTTTGGGGGAGCGCTACCCTTTTCTGAGCAAGTTTTGGGTTTGTTGAGACAAATCAGGGAAGAATCCCTCAATTTCTGAAGGTGTTTGGATTTGAATAGATGGTCAAGGCATGATCTTAGGGAATATCCTCAATTGAAGGAGAGGAATCCTCAACTTATCCCAAATGTCTCTCAAGTGTTTGGGCCTCTCCAAGGTTATATAAGGAGGCCTTCAAATGGTAAAAGGGAGGGAAGAGACTAGAGATTGACACCAAACTTATGATCCTATAAGTGGTATGTCATCAAAGCAATCAATGTAGATTACTTGAGAAAAGAGGTTGGACAAGGAGAACTGGAAGAAGTTGTTGCACCCTCATCAAAAGATTGTAAGTACTTTTACTTGTTCTTATCAATATATGAATGCTTGGCCTATTTCTTTGAAACCGATGTTTGTTCCACATGAGTTTGTCTGTTGTAGATGGATCTATATTTGAGCTAATCTCAGTAGAGTAGGAATTCCATTGTATCTTTTTTTGTTCTACAAGATCTATCCAGGAGCTCAAGATCGAAGCTCAGCCTGGAATTTGCAAGGAAAAATTCCATTAACAAGGTACACATATTTCTTCTTCTCCTTCGCATATTAGCTTTATTAGGTCTAAAAGGATGTCAGTGTCCATGTTAAAAACTTTTATGTCTTGGCCTTAGGAGTCTGGAGACCAAGAGGGAATCCGCTTGTCTACAGGGGGATTC
>JZKD02S0220331.1:324727-346314 GCA_000966675.3 Picea glauca | reverse complement strand
ACCATTTCCAATAACTACAACCGTTTCATTTTCAGATAAAAGTAAGCGAGTTACACGGTAGCCATTCTCATTTTTCAATAATAAGCGAGTTACGCGGTGCACAGAGCTTGGCCTCTAACAGGAGAGAGATTTTCGATGCTGCTTCTTCGAAACCACAGGGTTGGAAGTTGGAACCTTCATCCCATCTTAACCATGGGTGGCCCTATAAATTCAATTTCGATCTCGCAATACCCAGCATTCATCTCCATAGTATTTCAGGAAATCTAAAGTTATTCTTATTCTTTTCTCTGGTTTCATCTGTGTTGTGTCTGGTTATTTGGTTGAGGATTAAATATCTGCAATGACGGATATTGCAATGATCATGGCTGAAGAGTACCTTAGGAACCGTGACTCTGATACAAGTGGTGTTCATGTTAATCCAAGAGAAGAAAAGGGGCACCCACGCCCTCAACTCAAGGAAGGAATTGTCATGCAGACCAGACGATTAAAGATAAGGAGCGATGCTGTGCAAGGAGTGGCTGTCCCTCTGAGCACGGCGCTTCAGGAAGGATGCTTCTCCCCTTAGAATTCAAGCGATGATGGGAAACCCGCCTCTTCTTTGAATGTAACTGTCAAATTTACTCCTTGTTTGTTAATAATTGTGACGATTTGGTAACAAACATACATTAGATATAGTCCTACTCCTCCTATTCAGTTTTATACAGTTCTTCTTTCTCTTTGTACAGTGTGAGTTGTGGGTTTTTATGTAAGCCTTTGTACAGTCAGTCTTGAGAAATGGCACCCGGTATGGGTAGCTGACTGTTTCTTGCAGACAGTCATGATCTGATCTCCTTTTTTTTACAGCATTTACCGGTTCTTCTTGAGATATGGTTGATTGACAAATCTCTGAAGTTTGCCATAGGTTGTTGTTTGATTTACCAGAATTGAGCTCTACAGCATGATAACTACTAAATCCAATTCATGTCTGTTTTTTTTTTTAAATAATAAATAATAATTGACAAGAATTGGAGTTTTTTTTCTTTCCAGAATATTTTCATTTTGGGTAGAGTTTTTTTTTCTTCCCAGAATATTTTCATTCTAGATAAATCAAATGTACCAGTAGGAATTTAAACTCAAAACCTCATCAAACATAATACTTAAGCTGCTATGTAAAACTTCTTTTTCTTATTATTAAATCTACTTCTCCTTATTATTTAGAAGTGTTTTTGGTGTATGATATGCCATAAGCTTTCTAGATAAATCAGATGCACCAGTAAGAATTTAAACTCGAAACCTCATCAAACATAACACTTAAGCTGCTACCTAAAACTTTCTTTTCTTATTATTAAATTCACTTCTCCTTATTATTTAGAAGTGTTTTTATAAATTCACTTCTCCTTATTATTTAGAAGTGTTTTTGGTGTATGATATGCCATAAGCATTCTAGATAAATCAGATGCACCAGTAGAAATTTAAACTCGAAACCTCATCAAACATAACACTTAAGCTGCTACCTAAAACTTTCTTTTCTTATTATTAAATTCACTTCTCCTTATTATTTAGAAGTGTTTTTGGTGTATGATATGCCATAAGCATTCTAGATAAATCAGATGCACCAGTAGAAATTTAAACTTGAAACCTCATCAAACATAACACTTAAGCTGCTACTTAAAACTTTCTTTTCTTATTATTAAATCCACTTCTCCTTATTATTTAAAAGTGTTTTTGGTGTATGATATGCCATATACATTTTAAATAAATCAGATGCACCAGTAGAAATTTAAACTCAAAACCTCATCAAACATAAGCTACTACCTAAAAATTCCTTTTCTTATTATTAAATCCACTTCTCCTTATTATTTCTAAGTGTTTTTGGTGTATGATATGCCATAAGCTGTGAATAGAAAGGTCATTTAGCACATGGCTATCCCATAAAGGGAGTTGCTCTAAATGAATATATTTAACAGGAAAATAATCAGAAAAAAGGCTTGTTTAGAATACCATATTCAAAAAATAACAATGAGCATGAATACCCTTTACATCAAGAGATTATTTCTTTTCTTTTGGGATATTCTATAATAATGATTTTCAAGATTTATTATAATATAAATTAAAGTTGAAATTTTGAATATTAAAATTAAAAAAGGATGGTAGGATTTTTTCACAACATAAATTTTTAAAATTATTAATTTGTTAATTTTGAAAATAACATTAATATTTTTATTTAATTATATTTTAAAATATCAAATTATACTTTATAAATTAAGTGAAAATATATTTTATTAGGTATTAAAAAATTAATTAAAATTTAGAAAATTCTCCTCTTCTACTGGGTTCAAAAGAGATTGTTTTTAGGTTTTCAAGATTTTAAATATTTATTATGCTATGATTCAAGTAAATAATATAAAAAGAATTTTTTTAGTTCTTAAATAAATAATATAAAAAGTTTTTTTTTAGTTTTTTAAGATTTTAAATGTTTTTTAAGTTCAAATTTATATGTATATAGATTTAAGAATTTAAAGTTTTTATAGTAAAAATTTGAAGTAGAAGTTAAGATGAATTGAGTTTAATTCTAATAAATTTTAAAATTTAAATTCAATATTCAATATTTTTATTATTATTATTATTATTATTATAAGAAAATTAACATTCATGTAAAAAAGGTTATTCATTTCCTTATAGACTTCTTTTTTAGTCTTTTTCACTTGTTTGAATAATAGTTGTTATTTCAAGGCTTTCTAAAAGAACAAATGCAAGCTCAAAAATTAACTCCAATTCTTACAACCCTTCTCTATTGACACCTTTTGGCACAACCCTTGGTACTCCCTAGTTCACTCAACTAATACTTTATAGAAAAAAAATGTTGTTGTGGTGTTGCCATTCTATGAAAATTCATAGAATTAATGCCTCTAAAGCTAGAGTATACTTCCTATAACTTTAGTGAATCTCTATCGTCTTTCCTTCGCTAATTTTCCTCTATCGGTTTTCCATGGCTTTCTATGAATGTTTTTCCATGGCCACTCATTGTTCATACACCTAAATATCATTGATTATGTTTTGGGTTTAATTATGCGGCAATAACCAAAATTCAAGCAATCAAAACGCCACAGGAAATTGCATAGAGCCAAATCCAATAAGTATTGGATAAACAATTTTGAAGCTAACCTAATAAGACCTTGATAGAAAATATAGGGTCGAAATGTTGGTGCATAATTATGTGCACAATATTAATTAATATTTAATTAATTGTGCACACAAAAATAAATTAATTATGCACAACATGAAAACTGTATGCCTCCACACTACCAACACCGGATGCCCTTTGTGTGCACACCCTTTCTGACACATGTTGCCTTTTTGGTAAACCTACAACCACCTCCTTCTTTACACCACTACAAACCTCACAACCTCCTTTGCATATGTATACAAAATTTGATATAATACTTTTAAATTCCCTTTGAAATATATACACATATATACTTATACCTCCCACGTAAAACCCCCTTTGCCATTTATTTGGTATAGAGCCTCCTTTATGGGGCATCTCAACATTGACAACTAGATCACCCACCCATGTGGGACTACCACATAACCATTTCCATGTCATCAACTCAACACCCAATCACCAAGTGACATGTGACATCACAATCACTGCCATGTTCTAATGGCTTTTTATTGTTTGATGAAATTTTCCTTTGACATGGGAGAAGAAACCTACATGTTTTTGGTGATTCCTTTTTTGTTATATAGTGGATGTGTGAGTAGGCACATATCCATAATATTGGTTTGTAGGCTATAGTAGAGAAACTGAAAATTATAGATGGGATTTTCCAGGATATCATTTTTACACATGTATACAGAGAGCATAACCAAGTACTAATGGAAAATCACAATGTTATAGAGAGCAGAACCAAGTATTAATGGAAAATCATTGTGTTCTTTCTGAGTTTCATGATGGTCATAATGCTATTTTAGAGCAATCTATCCTTGATGTATTCTAAACTTTTTTTTCTATGGTCAAATATGTAAAATGTTATAGTTCTTGGAAATGTTGATAGATAGTATGTAATATGACATTAAGATTCTGAGGAGACATTTCTATGGTTCTCTTTGAGCTTATGTTTAGCTTAGTTTTTAGTTAGTTCTTATTATCCTCTAGAAGGTTCCTTTTCAACAAGTGCCCAATGCACTTAATGATTATAATTTTTATTCCACTTGAATTGGAAGGTTCCTTTTCAACAAGTTCCTGATGCACCTAATGATTATAATTTTTATTCCGCTTGAATAAGAGTTACTTTTTTTTTTTCAAAATGAAATATGCTTATATTGATCATATTTGCCAAAATTTAGGAGGATTAATAATAAATTGTATGTTTTTTTGTTGAATAGTCACCTACATGTATGATGATTTTATCAAACCAAAATATTTTTCTAAAATACTATACTTGAATATAATATTTCATTCTATATATTAATCCTTGAACCACATATAATTTATACAACTAGTAATCATAATGACATTGTTGAAATGAATATGATTGAAGGTGGTTAATCAATCGGAAGACACAATGATGAATTTTCATTGCCAATCCAAGTGAACCCACCTGAGTGGTTAGCATAAGAAATTTTTAATATGAATCAATTATATTTACAAACACTTTTTTCCGCAGGAAAAAAAGCGAAAATTTTATTTCAAGAAGAAATAAAGTTTGCATTCTGAATAATACACGTGACCATGTATTTAGTCTGCTATCCTTCTCATCCATGAGTGGATGAAGAAATTCGGCCATAAAGGCATTATAATTAAAAAATGCTTGTGTTTTACCAATAGACAAGAAGCCAATTTTTTTACATATAATAAGTTCACCACCACATAATTTTATCCCACATAAAAAAATTGGGACTCAAGGTGTCGACATTATAGGATCAATTTTTTTTCGAGAATCAACATTGTGTGACCACCAAAAACTGTAGTAGAGGAGCCCCAAGAGTCGTAACCAAAGTCCAATTCTGTATGTACGCCGTCCATCTAAGGAGGAGGCCAGAAAGATGAAACCAATGGTTCTACTGTGGGCCATCATAAACTGATATCAATGAAAAATAAATCTCATCTAAGAATCAAATGATCCTAACATGGAGCTTCAAGGTTGAAAATCACGATCTTGGCTAGTCTGACCCATCAAGTCTATGAATGGCATGTGGTAAAATTCAAAATAAGTTCCTTCCTTTACTTCCTCTATTTGACATTGCCTGAAATCTAGCTGAATGCTTGCTTTAGAGAGCGTATCGACTTCCATGTTTCTTTCCCTGTAAACATGCCGCAAAAAGTATTTTTCATAAGAGTCCATAATAATAAATACTTCTTCAAGAATAGGAAGCAGTCTAATATCGTGATCACATCTCTATGTTTTTTTAACCCGGTTTATAACCACCATAGAATCCCCCAAAATCTAGAGGGATCTTATTCCTTTCTCCCCCGCAAAGTTCAATAATAGTTTGAATGCCATCAATTCTGCATAGACCTAAGCCCATTTTAAGGTTGAAAGGGTCAAAGTCAGACACATGGAGGACAACCCCTCCTCCACAAACTTGGTCGTCATTTTGGGAAGCCCCATAAAAATAGGCCCATGGTATGGAGTGATCCACCAATTCTTCTACTACCATTCAGATCGAGATTTTGTCTTTCCCTTGTGGGAAATGTGAGAGAACACTTAGGCCATGGGTGGCTATGAGTTATGGGATGGATGACCGATCATTAAATATAGAGGAATTTCTATCCAACCATGCTCCCCAATTTATAAGCAGAGGGAGGGATTTATGTTGTTGTTTGATGGATTTGAGACCCAGATTCTCCATGCCTCTTCAATATTTTGACCTTGCCAAAAACAAGTTTGGCCTAGTGCTTGTGAGCTTTCAGACCAGATTTGTTTGAAAAAAAAGGCATCATAAAAATAAATGTGGCAAACTTTCCTGATCAACCTTACATAAAATACACCAGCCTGGACCTTCCAGATTTCTGAGCTTCATCTTGTCCAAGGTTGATATTTTGTTTTTGATCAGGCACCACATGAAGATACAAGCTTTTAATGGGCATTTTACTTTCCACGCCCCTTTTGATCCGGATTATTTTCAAAACGAAATGAAGGAAGAGATATTACAATGAAATACACATAAAAATGGTCAGAAACACAAAAATACAACAATACATGATTTCTATTAATGAAATAAATGTACAGAGACTGTAAAAATACAGAGTGCAAGACTCACTAGAATGGTGGCAACTTTATCTCTGAGAAGAGATGTGACGAGTACGCTCATTCACAAGAAGATGATTACAACAAGGCTCTGAAGGAATTTTTATGATAAACATGAATGCCAAAACCCTAGACATAAAAAAACCTAACCCTAGGAGATGAAGCGCTAAAATTCATGTGGGCCCTGTTGGGGTAAGTTAGTACATTAACTTCTCGGGGTTGTAACTTTTTCACATGATCTCCGTTTTAGGCGTGTGATAGCCCCTTGGAAAGGTATTTTTGAGAACTACCCATTATGCCATCAAACTCTAACTTTGTCTACATTTTGACTATGGAAAGCCAAGAAAACATTGTTTAGAGCCCCAAAACAACCCTAGAAGTACAAAAAGATGTACTGACATGAAAACTTCCAAAATAATCCAGTTAAAATAGGTGGGCAACCACCAATATCCACCTAGATGTTGTGTAGGTATTTAGGACAACCTCGTATGTGCATAACCCATAATTACAAAGAAATGTCCTCATTACAAAGAAACACGTTGAAATAGAAACTGTCCATATGAGCCAATTGGAATTTGGAACTGGTGGGTAGCCACCAATATCCACCTGGATCAATCCTCCCCCCTTAGGAATAAATGGTCTCCATTGCATTGAGTGCTCGGGGAAGAGGGGAAAGTGTTTTTTGAATCTGAATCTTAGTGAGTTGCGTGCCTTGTTGGAGAAGTTGCGTTGCTTGGTCTATGGAAGGCTGTCACGAACCTATTGCTTGCGGGGTTGAGTCTGTTCCACCAACCTTTTGTCTCTGGGATTGACGAGGAATTGTGTAGGCACCATCGTAGGTGAAGAAACAATATCTGCAATCTGCTTCTGCTGGATAGAAGGTGATGAGGCTGTAGTGGTTGCAGTGGCCTTCTGTGCATCCTTTGAACAGATTGTGAAGAGGATAAATTTTGCAGTATGAGAGATTACCTTGTGGCACTGTTTTGGTGGAAGTGTAGTCGGAACTACCTCTGGTATCCTGTAGAGCTGACCCCCCAAATTAATAATGACACTACGGGGTCGAGACTCATAAATAGCATGACGTTTCCACATATATGGTTGGCCCAAAACAACATCACAGACATCAAGAGGGGAAACTTCACACACTACCTCATCCTTGAAGCGTCGGATGCCATAGGACATGTGACATTGTTGGCTAACACGTAGATCTCATCGTTGGTGAAGCCACCCGACACTGTATGGTTGCGGGTGTGGTGTTTTCGAAAACCCCAACTATTTGAGGACCTCAACTAGGATGAGGTTCTTCTAGCTGCCGCTATCAACAATGAAATGCAACAGGGTCCCCTTCACCCACATCTGTGAATGGAAGATGTGATCCCCCTCTTATAGATATATTGGTTCTTCTCGTTGAATTGTTGTGGTTGTGATAGTAACAATGGGGTTTGCATTGATGATCTATCTGTTTTCAATATTTTATGGATCGAATTTTGAATCAGGCTTTGACTCCTTGTCTTTGACCTTGACCACCAATGACACTTTCAAGCGACATTCATGGGTGTTGTGCCAGGGGATTTTGTGGAAGTCACACCACTTCCCAGTGTCATTCTTCATCTTTCATTTATCCTTCTTTTCTCGTGTCTTGGAATGGTTGTATGGAGGCTATAGGTTAGGGATGTCTTTACCATTCTTTGGTTGTTACAGATTTGCAGACCCAAACTCCCATTTGTTCTAGTGCCTAAATTTCTGCTTGATTTTGAAAACATATCGATAAGCAACTCCCAATGATGACATGTTTAGGAAATCCATTTTGGTTTGGATGTACCTATGCATAGCCCCACGATATTTCATAACCAGATTTCGCTCAGAGTCTTTGATACCCAGCTTGGTGCGCAAGGTATGTAAAGTATTTGTGAACTCCGACACTGTTTGTCTCTTCTCTTGCCGAAATGTGATCCATCTCATGTATCGGTCTTCATAGTTATCAACAAGGTAATATTGTTCCTTGACCGCATCCACAAAAAAATCCCAAATGGGCTCAACCCCATATATTCCATATTCCTCTGTGGAAATTTGCTCCCAGTAAGTTTTCCACCAATGTTTGACATGGGGGAGAGCCTTGAGGAGTGCGAAGGTGATCTTTTCCTTGTCAAAAAAATTGTGAACAAAGAAATAACATTCTAGCAGATTTAACCATTTTTCTAAGGCATTCGCATCTATCTGAACTTCAAATACGGGAATGTAAAAATTAACGTATACCTTGAAAGGAGAGGTTCCTCCAAAGTGGCCGCTCGATGAAGATGCGTCTATTGCTATCAGAAGGCGTTGAAGGATGTGGGAAAAATTCTCCATCATTTTGTCCCTATGTCGTGCGAGAGCTTTCTTAAGAAATAAGTTAATATAATCGTCTGCTCTACCGTTTTCCTTTTCTACCTCCATATAGGGTTTCTTGGCCATGTGAGAGCGATTGTCCTCAAGAGATACAAGGTCGAGAGCCAAATTGCTATACTCGGACCTCTTCGGGGACATGCACTGAAAAACGATCAAGAGCAACCTGCTCTGATACCAATGATCTAGATTATTTTTGGAACAAAATGAAAGTAGAGATATTACAATGAAATACACATAAAAATTGTCAGAAACAAAGAAATACAACAATACGTGATTTCTATTAATGAAATAAATGTACAGAGACTGTAAAAATATAGAGTGAGAAGAGATGTGACGACTATGCTCATTCACAAGAAGATGATTACAATGAGGCTATGAAGGCTATTTTATGATAAACATGAATTCCAAAACCCTAGACATCCAAAAACCTAACCCTAGGAGATGAAGCGCCAAAAGTCATGTGGGCCTCGTTGGGGTAAGTTAGTACATTAACTTCCCAGGGTCGTAAATTTTACATACGATCTCTATTTTAGGCGTTGGAAAGGTCTTTTCGAGAACTATGGATTATTCTATCAAACTCTGACTCCGTCTACAATTTGACTGTGTCAAGCTAAGAAAACACTGTTTAGAGCCCCAAAACGGTTGTGGAAGTACAAAAAGATGTACTGACATGAAAACTTCCAAAATAAGTCAGTTGGAATAGGTGAGCAGACACCAATATCCACCTGGATGTTGTGTAGGGATTCAGGACAAACTCGTAAGTACAAAACCCACAATTACAAAGAAATGTCCTCATTACAGAGAAATGTGCTGAATTGAAAATTGTCGAGATGAGCCAGTTGGAATTTGGAACAGGTGGGTGGTCACCAATATCCACCCGGATCACCTTTCCACCACCAAGAGGGGTCCTGTTGAAGGGGGTCAATGTTGATTTTAGTATAGCCTACTTTTGGAGTGTAGACACCATGGGGGTTGTGTTTCCATACTAATTCGTCCTCCCTCTCTATGATTATGATGTGCCCTAGTTTAAGAGATTCTATATAATTAGATCAAATTCCTCAAAAATCCCCCCCCAATCCAATCTATTCAACATCCTTCTTGGAATGACCCCAAATTATGGTTTTATTCTTGTATGCAATCTGATCTAGGTGAAAATACCCCTGCTCATGCAATTGTTCAATCAATTCTTGGAGGAAACTGTGGTTTTTTCCATTGCCTGGCCATGGGTTGATGCCTAATCTAACTCTAGTTCCCTTACCAACATGCCAAGCCATGCCCTCCCCTACCACCTAAAAAGATTTTATAAGGTATTTCTAGATGATTGCGCAATTTGAGATCTCCTTTGAAGATCTTTTGATCCATTCTTCTACCGAGTTGGGGCTAATATATTTTTGTGTGACTACTTTTGTCCAAAGACTATCTGCGGTGATTAGTCTCCAACTAGCTTTTGCTACAAGTTCCTTCGAGAACAAGTGTATATTTTTTAGTCCCCATCCTCCCAAGAATTTTGGAGCAACTGAGAATTCCCATTTTATCCATGGCAAGGCAAAGTGGTTCTTTGTTCCCGCCCATAAAAATCTGAAACAAGTGCGTCTTAATTTTTCCAATATACCTTTGGGAATCCAAGCTAATGACATCCAATATACCATGATTGCTTCCAAGATTTATTTAACCAGGATCAGTCTTCCCACTCTAGACAACCATCTAAAACTCCAGGCCTTTAATCTCTTTTCTAATTTTACAATTAGCCAACACCAATCTTCCTTGTTGTAATTATTTGGTTTTAGATGAAAACCCAAGTACTTTAGACCTTCATCGAAATCTTGTTGTTTAAATGGGAAGAGATCCTTATAACAATTAGTCTCCTCTTCATCCATGGGATGAGAAGAGAGAGTGGATTTTTTTGCATTGATTTTCATCCCAATTTCCCTTTCGAATAGGTCTAAGATTGTGCTCAATTTCTCCACATATCCCCTGCTTCCACTGCAGAAAATTAGGACAACATCCGCAAAGAGGAGGTAAGTTATCCTTAAAGTGGAAGAGATGGGTAGTCCTTGAAATTCCCCTCTATATTTTTCTTTTCCAATGGCCCTACTAAGGCCCTCCATCGCCAATAGGAAAAGAAGAGGGGAAAGAGGACATCCTTGTCTTAACCCTTGTTCATCCGGAAATAAAGAAGATGCTTCCCCATTAATGAGTACTACAAATGAAACTGTCGATATGCATTCAAGCTCAAAACGTAGATGTGTTAGAAGCATCCTTATGTAGAGCCAATTGACTCTGTCAGAGGCTTTTGATAAGTCGATCTTGATCATTGCCCCTTTTGATTTCTGATATTTTATACTATGCCAGTCCTTTTGAGCCACTCCTATTGCTTCATGGATCTTTCTTCCTTCCAAGAAGTCAAATTTCTCTTGGGACACAGATTTTGAAAGAATAGCCTTAATTCTTCTGCTAATAACTTTTGATACCACTTTGTAGATGTTGTTGCACAATGTGATAGGTCTGAAATCCTCTAGATTCTGTGGGTCGTCATTTTTAGGAATGAGGGCTATAAAAGTGGCATTTAATAGCGCATGAATATGACCATTTATACATGATTCCTCCACCACTTTGAAGATGTCCTTTCCAATAATATCATATATCCCTACAAAGAAATCTATGGCCCAACCATATAAGCCAGGGATCTTGTATTTTTGGAAACTTTGGAGGATTTATTTAAGTTCATCTTCAATGACCTCATCCATGAGAGCCATATTATCCTCCTCATCAACAAACCTAGGGAAATAATGAGCCAATCACACTATGGCATCAATTGAAACTCTTCCATCTGTCTTGAATAAATTCTGGAAATGACTAGTTTCCAACTGAGCCATACCCTCTAAGGATGTGATGGACCTACCAACAAGGTCATTGAGGCTCCAAATATTATTCGCCATTTTCCTCCCTTTTGCATAGGCCTGAATTTTTTTTGTATTCTCATCCCCACTATGTAATCACAAGGCTCTACTTTTTAATCTCCGTGCTTTTTGTTTTGCTTCCAAGAGTTGCCTTCTATTTTTTTTCCAGTGCCAACAGAGCCTCTTTTGATTCGAGGGAAGCATAACCTCCTCCTTTCGAATAACATATGGATTGTAGGGATGCTTCTACATTTATTAGTTCTTGTTCATCCTTCTGTCTCTTTCCACGAGCCCATTTGACTATGGCCTTTATATATATATATATATATATATATATATATTTTTGGAAAAATGGATACCAGATTGATCATTCTAGTCAATGGGGGTCCAATTCTCCTTACATAGAGAAACACATTCCTCTTCCTTTAGCCAATCTAAGTTAAATTTGAAAGGGCTAGCTGTTTTTTTTTTTTACCGCAACCTCCATAAAGATCATATGATGGTATGAATCCCCTCTAGATCTAAAACATTGTCTAAAAAGAAGAGGAGTCTCCAATAGTTTTTCTGAGATAAAAAATGATATAATTGTTTGGCTATGTAGTCCTCCCCTATCCTCTTATTTCACCAGGATGGACAAAGCCTTATGGGTGCTATGTCTATGAATCCCTTCTCTCCCATTATATGGGTAACGAACTTCGAGAGGGAGTATGGATGAGCTCTTTGTCCCCAATATTCTTTCATTCCTAGTGAATAGTTTAGATTACCTCCTAGTATGAGGTCCTCATTTTTAATAAAGGAATTGTTTAGGAAGTTTTCCCAGAAGGGGATGCGATCCTGAGTAGGCCCATATTCATTCAAGACCATGAAGCATCTACCCAGATCCTCCTGGCTAATATTTATGCCAATGCCTGAATCAAAACACCATGAATTTAAAAACTTGACAGTTCTGGTGTTCCATCCCACAATCGACCTTTTGAGTCAACACCAATGAACTTCCATTTCTTGAGAACAACCTCCAATAGGACAATGACCAAGGCTGCTTCCCCCAAAGTCTCCTAATGGAGGATAAGGTCTAGTTGGGTTGACTCCACCAGCCTGTGGAGGGTGATTTTCTTGGAGGGGATTTCCACACCCCTGTAGTTAAAGGAGAGAAATTTCATTTTGAAACCCCATCCGGGGTTTGCACTTCTCTAAGGGACCCAAAAATGGATAATTGTCTTCCTACTTCCATATCCATAACAACCCTGGATTCTTCTTTGGATAGAAAGGATCTTCGCCCTTGACCCTTTCCACCTGAGGGGGGAGGTGGATTTAACCCTAGGCCCTCCAACTTTTGGCTCACATCACCAAGGACCGGGATGGATCTATTTCTAAATTGGTAGGCCACCACATATTCCTCCGAATCATTTGAAAAATCTAAGTCTGGGATGAAAAGAGGGAGGGAGGAAGGGCATGGGCCAGAGGGCAGGGAACAAGTATTCAGAGGGGTCCCAAAGGGATTGAAGGATATGGTGTGTGAGTGTTCCATGGAAAGAGAGATATTAATCAAGATCCTAGTCCTGTTCTTTCCCAAAAAAGATAAAGACTGAATCAAATAATTTAAGGAGGGAAGGGAGCATGTTGACATACCGAGGTGAGAGATGATGCCTTGACGAATAACCAATGATGATGTCGAGGCTTTTTTTGAGATACCACGGTCAAAAATTGGAACTGAATTTGAAAAATAAGAGGATACCATAGCTGACTTGTGTTTTCCATCCCTAATCTTCTAAATTGGAGTGTCCTCTGAGTATGATAATACTCTGCCCTGTTTCAGTGAGGGAGTCGTAGAGGACTCTTCAATATTGGATGCCCCCTTCTTTTTATGTGGAAGTGGAGCATGATATTTCACTTTACTGCACATTAGAAGCTAGCACTCACTGGCAATGTGGCCATGTTTGTAACATCTATGACATCTTAAAGGAATTCCTTCATTGTCCAAATTTTGCATATATGCTTTTTCTCCCCAATAAAGTTTAATTTCCTCCACTAGTCCCATTTTGATGTTCATGGAGACAAGTATGCATGAAACCACCATCTTTCCCATCGATAGGAAGGACATATTGATGTCCATGAAATTTCTGATGGAATTTCCAAGGAACCCAAAACCCTTCGTAGTCTAGATTTCGGGAGGAAGGACAAACAAGCGAACCTAAATGGACATCTCATCCACTTTTTCATGGCTAGCATCAAAGAATGGAGTCCATCTTTTGAGTAGGACTGGTGAAGAGTCAATACGCCACGAGAATTTTAAGACCCAATCTGCATCCTCACCATGTTTGAAGCTAAGCATAAACCAACCCTTTTTTAGGGTCTTTACCAACGACAACTGGTTCAAGGTGTTATACTAGGAGTTA
The DNA here is from genome assembly GCA_000966675.3 of Picea glauca. NCBI lineage: Eukaryota > Viridiplantae > Streptophyta > Pinopsida > Pinales > Pinaceae > Picea > Picea glauca. The sequence continues at coordinate 332,397 of JZKD02S0220331.1, read as the reverse complement.
TTCACCCAATCCATGAGGGTTTTGAGTCCAAGATAATGCCCATTTGCACAACCCACCAAATTTTTTCCTCAATATCAATCACCTGTAGGAGCACAATATCGTCCCCTAACGCCAAATTTAGAACATGATCAATCGCCTTTATGCAAGAGTGTTTTCTTTGTTTTGTTGGGAGAAGATTTTTCCCCTCCCTTGGGGCATCATTGTGTGATGAGGGAGCCTGATCTAACCGATTCATAGAAGGATGAGAGGTAACTTGAACCCTTGCCTCCTCTTCAGGGAGAATAGACGGTGACAGATAGGGAGAGACCAAAAAATTTGTAGGACTGAAAGAGGAGGACTTACCCGAGTCCAAGCTATGTGAAGGTTGTGTCAAAAAAATCACTGTAGAATTTGTAGGTGGATCCCAACATATATGTGGGGGTATGCCCAACTTAAGCTACCCTCTTTTAAACCAAAAACCCTAGGGAGCTCTAAGAAGGGAGGGTTAAAAGGAAGCAAGCCCTCCAAAGGTACCTCAGGAAAAAAATGTGTTTCCGAGTTCCAAACAGTGGTCCCCGAATCCATAGAAAAAACCTATGATAGTGGCCTTGGGGGAGAGAGTAGGAATGAGACCGAAGGAGAAGCCTCAGGTTATTTCCTAAAACCTGAACCGAATGATGTTTTATATGGAACTGAGGATGGATCCCTTGTGTCAGGGAAGATTCTAGCTACAACGTAAGGGTAGAGAGAGTAGCTGGTAGACCCAACATCCCCCATGTATTCAACCTTGGAAATAGATACTCGGTAAGACTCGAAGGAGTGGCCACCTGGAAGTGACCAGATTGGTTGCTCACTCGACAGGTCCCAGGAATAATCCACAATATCCTCCCTATCCATAGAGCCCCAGAAAACGACCGCGCACCACCATAAAAAAGACCCAAAAAAAATCGTGCTAGGGAAAAAACTTACTTCATAGGGAGTGGGTCTCTACTCGCTAGGTGTAAAATGAGGTTGAACTCAAGAACCTTCGGCTAGGAATTCCATAGGCCATCATTTATATTTGCGAACACTAATGAAGAAATAAACAATGATGAACCTTATTATGCATTCATTTCCTGCAAATATAAACAATGATGACATTTTCCATTATATTGTGGATATTAGAGGTGATGAAGAGCATGGTAGATTTGGAGGCAATGAAGAACCCGATGGATAATACAATGAATAATAATAACAACTTCCAGAGGATCCTCATATTTATATATGTATTGGTCCATTACTATCACAATCCTAAGGATACCAATGTTATTCATCATCTTGGTTGAGGTAGAACAAAATAAATTAAGATGTTGGAATTTAAGCAAAATAAAAATAATTTTGCAAATGGGAAGAGAGCCACAAGGCTTATTGCAAATGGAAAATGAAAGAAAGGCTTCAAATATAAAGGGAAATGGAAAAAAGTAGAGAGCATAACTAACTTGTAAGACATGAAAAAGATCGACGAAAGGAGCTAGAGAAACTTTGAAAGGATTAAGAGAGGAGGGGTAACCTTGAAAATCATGCAAATGAGCATGAAAAGAGGAGAAAGTTGAGAAAATTAGTGGATCAAATGTGTCAGGCTAGGCATGGCAGAAAATGTAATTCCATACTTGTGTGATTTCATTAATGTGAAACTCAATACATATAAAAACATTGATTGTTGGTCTTCCCTAACGGGTGACTCTTCCTATCACCTACAACTCTTCATATTTATAATTAATGTTACAAGTAAAGAAATCCCAAGAATTACATGTCAACATTCCCCCCCTTAATATGAAGGGGTGTTTGTGAGTCCAAGCATCATTTTGAACTTTTCAAAATTTTCTCTTCCAAGTGCTTTGATGAGGATGCCCTCAATTTGTTCATTTGTGGAACAATGTCTCAAGTGAATAGTCTCGGCCTCTACATGATATCGAATTAGGTTATTCTTTGTATTGATGTGCTTATTTCGAACATGGAATCTAGTATTCTTGACCAACTTGATTTTAGAATTATTGTCAACTAGAAGAGGAGTAGAATTCACTTGTTTCTCCTACAAATATTTAAATGTTTTCCTGAGCCACACATTCTCCTTCGTTGCTTCTGCAACTGCCACATGTTTTTCCTCTATTGTGGAATCTGTTGGAACCAACTGTTTGTGTGATATCTAGGAGACAACTGATGATCCAAGACTCATGAGATAGCCTGGAGTTGACACTCCATTTTTCTTATTCCCAACAAAGTCTGAATTAGAATGTCCAATTGGGTTGAATTCATCCACCTTAGAGTACTTGAGCCCAAAATCTTTAGTTCCCTTCAAGTATTTTAGAACTCTTTTTGCAATAGACCAATGTCCTTCACAAGGATTTTTCATAAACCTGGAAAGAATCTCAAAAACAAATGAGATTTCCTGTTTGGTGGTGGTAAGATAGATAAGACTTCCCACAAGTTGTCTTTACTTGGTTGCATCCTCAAATTCATTCCCTTATTTTTATGTGAGTTTCAAATTCCATTCCAATGGAGTAGAAACAAGATTACACTCAGTCAAGCCAAACTTGTCCAATAATTATCCAATGTACTTCTTCTGGGAGAAGAATATTTACTTTAGATTTTGAATCACCTCAATGTCCAAATAGTAGTGAATATGTCCCAAATCTGTCATCTCAAATCCTTTCTTCAACTCTTTCTTTATCAATGCAATATAGCTCTCATTGTTCCCTTTTATCAACAGATCATCTACATATACTACAAGATATACAATAGTTTTTCCAACTTCCTTGACAAATAAAGTTGCATCGTCAAGATTGAAATTCTTGAAATTCAATTTCAGAAGATGCTTAGTTAACTTTTCATACCATGCTTGTGCTTATTTCAGGCCATATAATGATTTGATGATATTGCATACCTTATGTTATTGCCCCTTCTCAACAAAGCCTTCTGGATGAGACATGAAAACATTCTCTTTCAAGTATCCATTCAAGAAAGCAATATTCACATTCATTTGATGAATTTTCCATCCATTCTGTGTTGCCATGGAAAATATAGTACATATGATAGCCCATTTTGTTATGGGGGAAAATGTATCCTCATAATAAACACCTTATTTCTATGGAAATCCTTTTTCCATGAGCCTTGATTTGTGTGTGATTTGTGCTTGTAAAGTGAGCCATTTGATTTGTAGTTGTTCTTGAATAACCACTTGCATCCAATTGGTTTGGTTCTAAATGGAGGGTCCACCAACTTCCATGTCCTATTCTTGATGAGAGCATCATATTCCTTTCACATGGATTCTTTCCATTCATCATGAGAAGTGGATTCTTCCAAGCAAGTTGGTCCAAGGTTAGTAGATAATTCAACTCACAATCACATGAAACATCCATGTTATCTAAATCACCTGGGTTTGAATTATCTACATTACCTCCATATTGTCTTGAGGAAATTCTAGTTCTTATCTTTCTGACCTCATCAAGATGAACACTTTCAAGTGTTTTTGTGATCCATTTTGGTGGACCTCTTTGAGATGGTCCAAGTTTCTCAACTGAATGAGATGGCGATGAATTATCATCAAGACTTAACATTTCAATCCTCTCGATCACATCATACAAATGAAATTCAGGTTCTAATGAAGTGGATGGAACTTCTTCATGTGGGGGAGATGGTGTTTCAAAATGAGATTCGAGAGATTGACCCAAGATAGGTACCCCCCCTTCAATATTTTGAATCTCATCATCAAATTCACGATATGTCTTTACACGAGTTCTTTCTAGATGATCAAGATGCCTCTCAAAATTTTCATCATTCTTGGAGGATTCAAGATAGATTACATCTTTGGAAAGAATGAATTTCTTGTTTGTCTCATTATAAAGACGATATCCCTTGGTGGTATTTGAATACCCCAAGAAGATGTGCTTCCGACTCCTTGCATCAAGCTTGCTTCTTTTCTCCTTAGGAATCAAGGCATAACAAGTGGAACCAAAGACCCCGAGATGCCTCACTGAAGGAATGCAACCATACTATATTTCATAAGGAGTCTTGTTTTCAAGAGCATGAGATGGACACATGTTTTTCACATAAACTAAAAATATAACTGCATCAGCCCAAAACATCAATTTTACATTCTTGAAAAACATCATGGAGTGAACCATATTTATAAGTGTCCCATTCATTCATTCAACTACATCATTCCGTTGAGGATTTTATGGAACTATGGTTTGATGTTTGATCCCATGATGGTGAAGGTAGATTTCAAATTCATTACATGTATATTATTTTCTATTATCAATACGAAGAGAGCCAATACGAGACTGAGCTTCATTTTAAATCCATAGACAATTTTTTTTTTAAAGATTCAAAATCTTGTGATTTATATTTCAGCAAGCACACCCAATACATATTGGTGTAATCATTAATAAAGGACATGATATATTTATTTCATTTGTAGAAATAACATGCACAGGGCCACATAAATTAGAGTGAATCAGTCAAGTTTTCCACATGCTTTAGAATTAGAATCATGAAATGGTTGTTTGCTATACTTTCCAAGGATACAAGAATCACATTGCTTCAATTTCCTAGGAATAGTAGGCAAACAAAAAACACCATTCATTTTCAATATACGAAGGTTTCCATAATTAATATGACCAAATATAGCATGCCACAAGAGACTAGATGACATTATACGTTCATCGTGATGAGAGAAGTATGTGGCATTCTATGTATGGGTAGATGTCCCTTTCAGCTTCAACGGTTTTCCATCTTCCATTCCGGTCATGAAAACCATGTTGTCAGAATCTTTCCTTATTTCAACTTTTCCACCAAACATATGAACATAGTGGCCTTGCTGTTGGATGTGCACAAGATACAAGAAGTTTTTTTGTAGCTTAGGAAGATAGATCACATTATGAAAAATAAAATGTGGGAATCCATGCAACTTAAGTCTGATAATTCCCATTCCTGAAGGATTGAGACTCAATTTATCTACAAAATACACCACGCCATCTACAATGTCATTGAAGTCTTCAAAGTGGTCTCTTCATAATTTCATGTGGGAGGCTGCACCTATGTCAATAAGCCACAAATATATCCAAATAGTATATGAAATGTTAAAAAAATATTTTGTTACTCCTATATTGATATGGGAAATAATGTAATGAGCAGATTCCAATGGTTTACCTTTTGCTAATTTTGAAGTTTTACCTTTTTCCTCTTTCTGATTCTGTATGTATTATTTGATCTTCTCCCATGGAACTCTGCAGTCATTCGCTTCATGTGACCCATTATTTTTGCAATGGGTATCGTGAATATTGGATCTATCACCTTGGTTGTGTCTACCCCCCTGCCTATGAAAGTATTTATTCCACATCTTGTTTTGTTGTCTTCTCCTCTAGAAGAATCATGTGTTTGAATCTTCCCTTTCTAAGCAAGGCACACTGTCTCACTGATGGAATGAGCTGACTTCTTTCCAAAGGCTTTCTCACATTCTGCAACTTTCTCCACCAACTTGTCAAATGTGATGGATTTCATTTGAGAACTTGCTTGTAGATATTCAAGGCAGTGAGAATATGTAGGGAAGAGGGCCTTAAGGAAGGTTGTGAGAGGAAGTTCTATCTTCAACCTAGTGGCATCAATGTCATGCATTATGGATTTGATCTCAGAAGCTAAAGCCATAGAATAATCATTCTTCAACTCTAGGTTGAAGAGCTTCACCATTATTTGTATGAATTCCATTTCTGAGTATGTATCATACAAGTAATTCAATCTCTTCAAAGTACTATAGAAGTCATTATTAGAATAAATATGATGGCTCACCTCTTCTCTTATTGTCATAAAAATCACAACATATGCTTTCTGGTGCTTGTCCTTCCATAGGGCACGTCCTTTGTTTGATATAGGAATGGTTGGTCTACTACTCTTTGGCTTTGCTTCTAATTCGTCTCCTGTGGCAATTGATTCAAATTCTTCTTCATTAAATACTATTGTTTCACAAATTCCATTCCACGGGTCGTTGAAGATCAATGTGCTTTTGATCTTTCTGTACCATTCCTTGTAGTTATCTTTACTAGTCAAGACCACGCCAACAATGGTGGTGAGAGAATGCATATTATGACACCAAAATGAATATAATGATTCACTGGAAGCTAGTTGTGTACAACTCCAGCTTGTCCTTGCATCTATCACAAATTTGGGATAAAGAGGACCCTATAAACAATTCTTCACTCGAACTATTTACTATGCATCTCTAACTATGTTACAAAGCTCCTCCCAAGTGAAAACACTCGCACATATCTCTAAAAGTTGTGCTCGAAAATCAAAGGCTCAAATAATCGCACATATCCCTCTACTACCATATGCAGAAGATAAATTGACGTCAGGAGGAAACATCAACTCGATGAGGGGTGATGGGGGCATGAAGAGGATGATTAATAAAAAGGTTCAACTCCATGTAGCTTCTGGAAATATGTTTCACTTGGAGGTAGTAATGAGAAGTCGAGGTGCATGAGTAATAAGCAATAGAGGTGCGTGAGAAATGGAACAATTATAGGGCATGAGTAAGGAGCAGTCGATGGGCATGAACAATGGAGCAGTCGATGGTCACACAAATTAGGGTTTTGTGTGGGCATGAGCAAGGAACATTTTATGAGTTGGAATGTGGTCGATCCTCATCCAATTGATTTAGAGGGTTAAAAATAAATTCGAAAGGACAAAGCATCAAACTAGAAGATGGCATGAAGGGCCAGCCATGCGGTTGATCTATTTGGAACAATCAATGAGTTGGAGAACATATTAGGGTTTCATGCCCGTTTTGAAGAAAAATAGAGTTTTCATGATTGAGACCATGGAATGAGAGAGGCATGCCAAACTGGAACAAATGATATTAGGGTTTTGATTAGAGTGACTAACATAGGAATCGAGCGAAGTGCCAAAAGGTAGAGGGACAAACATGAAGGAATTTTCTGCACGTTGGGGAAAGGAAACACCAAGAGAAATAATGGAGTTAACATGCACTCAATTACTGTCAACCTCAATTACTGTCTTTATGAGAACCGTGACCTCAAAATGTGAACTCTAGCCCTAAAATCCATATTTTTAAGTCCAAAACACCAAAATAAAAATGTGTTGTCCCCGTAATTGCTTCTTCTTTTGCTTTTAAAAAAAAAATATTTTTGGAGGTTAAAATTACAACATTTTCAACCATGGCCTTAAAATCGACTAATGTTTCTAAAACAAATCCTAAAATCAACCTTTAAAATGAAAAGTGGTGCTCTTGGTAAGACCCCATTTTCTTTTCGAGGTTAAAATTACAACTTGTTTGAACCCATGGCTTTAACAATTGTTATCAATTCTAACGAAAACATTAAAATTGACCCTTGAATTGAAAAGTGATGCTACTCGTAGCACTCTTTTTGTTTTAGGTTAAAATTACAACTTGTTAAAACATGTGGCCTTAACCATTGATATTGTTGCAATAGAAACCTTAAAATCAACCCTTGAAATGAAAAATTAAAATTATATTGAAAAAAATAAAATCATTAAAAATGGAAAAAAATAAAAACAAAGGAAAAATTAAAAATAAAGGTGGAAGGGGGAGGAAACACCAAATTGGGAGAAAAGACATGTTGTTGTAATTGTGTTTTAATTAAATTAAAAAAAAAAAAATGGTAAAAAAAAACAAA
>JZKD02S0220331.1:266652-299833 GCA_000966675.3 Picea glauca | reverse complement strand
TGGTTATAAGAAGGTTAACTCTAAAATGAGTAAAATGGGTTAAGTGTTCAAGTAGCCATTGGATACATGGACAAGTGGGAATTTGGGCAAAGGTGGACATAGGTGACTATGTGGACAAAGTGGTTATGTGGACAAAGTGGCCTAGAAGATGCTTCTAAGGAAGCTACTTGGAGAATATAAATAAGAGGCAACGTTCTCTCATTTTAATCACACTTGAGCATATTAAATATCTACAGGTAACTGAGGTAACCAAAGGATATCTAAGACAAATTTCATAGGGAAGGTGAAGTAAAGAAGGCTGAAATTCAAGGGAGGATAAATTCTTTTGATGATGCTTTCTAAGGTATGTTATTTATAGGTCATCTCACCATTTTCACAATAATTTTTTTTCTAGAATGATTCAGACCGTGAAACTGGGAGTCCATTGAGAAAACATATCCAAGTAGATGTGGTATGAATTTCAACTTGTGGGTCATTATATTTTTGGAGTTACAGTCCGTGGAAAATAGGGTTTGTGGCTAGTCCTGAAACTAGTCTAAAATAGGTGTTTTGGGTAAAAACGTCATAACTTCTTCATAATAGATCCAAATTAAGTAAGACCAAATGTTTTTTTTAGAGTACAGTCTGTATTATTCTGTGTACAATTTTCAGATCCATACAACAAATATTCTGTGTGGGGCACACTCTTCAAGTTCGCTCTCTAAAATAAGCCATAATTCAACAAGGTATGCCATTTTTTCTACAACTCATTTTTTGAGAGGTTCCAAGTAATGACACCTAGAGGAATTACATAAAACACACTGATGAAAATTGTGTACTACTTTCATATCTTTATTCATTACATGTACATAGTTATGATTATTTCAAGTTAAGGTTGTTGACTAATCCAAAACTAGTCATGTGAGACTAAAGTAAAGTTTGATGAAAATGCTAGTCTCTTGTTGTTAAAGTTAAGGAAGGTTTGCGTGTATGTGATCATATACACTGGGTCTATTACAGAGTTACAAATCATATTTGGATGATGGAATTGATGAGGGATTTTGGTTGAGACAAGTAGTTGATTAGTTGGCACATACATGAGGTGTGTATTTGATGATGTTGGTACATCTTGATGAGTCATAGTTGATGAGTAGTTGATACATGATTGCTACATACTTGGTACATGGTTGGAGGCACTTATTAGTAGTATTGTTTACACATGGTTTATGGATGATGTAGCATACTTGTATTGGCATATTATTAGAAGCACATATTGATCTCGGTGATGATTATGAGTTGTTGTGCTATGCTTGGTTGATGCACATCTTTGTGAGTTGTCTTGGTGATTGATCTTGGTGAGTAGATCTGATTTGTTTGATAAGATTGATGAGACAGGTTGTTGTGATAGGTTATTTGGACAGGTTATTCGTACAGGTTTGGTGCATGGTTGATGCACTTATTCATGGTATAGGTTGGTGCATGGTTGATGCACTTGTTTATGGTACATGTTGATTATAGGTTGTTTGGTACAGGTTGGTGCATGGTTTATGCACTTGTTTATGGTACAGGTTGAGGTACAGGTTGATGCATGGTTCAGGTTATTGGTACATGTTTTTTTGGTGCAAGTTGATTGGTATAGGTTTACAATAGTATATCTGATAGTGATAGTGTGACAACGGTTCCATCATTCTACTTATATACCAGGGTAGTTGGATGGGGCAAGGACAGGTGGTTGTAGCCACCTTCCAGTTATATCTGGAGAACATAGTGGGTTGTAGCCTCCTTCTGGTTATAGCAAGAGAATTGGGGAGTTGGAGCTTCCCTCAGGTTGTAGCCTGGGAAACTAGAGGGTTGGAGCCTCCTTCCAGTTGCAACTGGAAAACAAAGGAAGTTGGTCTTTCCAATGAATGTAATTCTTAAAGACATATAAGAAAAAAAAAATCGTGGTTTTCTCCCGCTTTGGGTTTCCACGTAAAACACTGGTGTAATTTGTATGTGTGTGATTGCTCATTTGTTCATTGTTTATTTACTCTGCAACTATTGGATGATAATGCTACATTGATATAACACTTGCATTTTATGGTGAAAAAGGATATTATTGCTCTATTTCTGATTGACCCCCCCTCTCAGTAATCCAATAGTAAGTTGTGCAAATTATGAATTTCCCATTCCTTTTCCTATTGATATCTTGAAGTCAAATATTTTTCCCATGTGTGGAAACCAGAATACCTCCTTTCCTCTTTTTCCTCTTCTATTTTAAAGTTGATGGAATACACAGTAGTCACCCTGTTGTGTATGCCAATTGGCATACACAACATGGTGACTACTGTGTATTCCATCAACTTTGAAATATACAAGGACAAAGAGGAAAGGAGGTATTCTGGTCTCCACACATGGGAAAAATATTTGAATTCAAGATATCATTAGGAAAAGGAATGGGAAATTCATAATTTGCACAACTTATCACCCATCATTTAGACTGTGACTCCCGTGTATGCCAATTAGGCATACACAAAAATGCTTGTTGTGTATGCCAATTGGCATACACAACAATGATGTTGTGTGTGCCAATTGGCATACACAACAAGAACTTTTGTGTATGCCCAATTGGCATACACAACAATCACCCTATTGTGTATGCCAATTGGCATACACAATAGTGATGTTGTGTATGCCAACTGGGCACACACAACAGGCCATTGGGGCTACTTTGTATGCCAATTAGCATACACAATAGGTAGAGGCATTGCTTGGTATGCTTCTTGTTGTGTATGCCAATAGGTATGGGGAAAACCATTTTTTGAGTTGGATTGTTTTCCAAAACCTATTTCCCCAGTGAAAAGTAGTATTGGCAATAAATAATACATTTGATCATCTCAACACAAACCTCATAGCAAATTTGGCATAGAAAAAGAGAATGGTGTCATATGGGAAAATCATTATCATAGAGACTTTGATGCCAGTATGCAACAAGGCACCCGTTTTTCATTCAATGAGACAATATAAGTAATGCCACCAACAAATTTTCTTGCATTTTGACGTCAAAAGCAATTTGTATTATGATCATAATATTAGAAATAAATTCAGACTACAATGAAAGAATCATGTGCAGTCAATGATGAAACTCAACAACAATTACTAGCTTCAAGGTTGTCCATAGTGGCATAAAAATGTTGTTTCAAGTTTGACATTTTCTTTTCAAAGAAAAAAAATCACGTTGTACTTTATATGGTAGTTATAACTTTATATTATTAGATATGCACTAATGCAAAGTTTAGAGAACACCAATGGAATGCGTAAGCATATTTCCCCTACAATGTTTAGACTGACAACAATAACCTATTAAACATATAATATGAATGAGATAAGGTGTCAATAAACTCAAGAATGTGTTGCTAGTAAATAGGAAAGGGAAAAATAAATAACAAAATCAACATACTGTGAGATATGCAAAGTTTAACCACAATGTTTCTTAAACTCTTCTTCAAATCATTGGGTTCAACTACTTTCTTAGGAAAGTAGTGACGAATCATAACATAACATAGCATGTAAAATGATAATAACTCAACCATTGAATGTTAAACAGTTAAAACATAGCTGAAGTATTTGGTTTTTATATAAAATTACTAATAGAATGGAAAATGTTATGATCATGACCAAAATGAAGAGACAAAACTATCTCAAGGTGTGTAGGTGATCTCATCTCCATCATCATCAACATCATTGTATTGAGACACTATAAAGGCATTATCACTACTAGCACTCTCCTTTGGAATATCTCTAAGCAAGACATCATCCTCATTGATGTGACGTGTGGATGTGGAAGATGATCTCACAACCGGTGCTTGTGAAGATGGATTTGATGCACTAAAAACAGGGGGAACTTCTCGTACTATCCTTGAAGTAGATGTCTTCACCTCCAAGTATTTCATCCACAAGTGTAAATTGCAATGAATGCTAGCTAGATATGCTAGTTTCCTAGTTCCTAGATGGTTTCTCTTCTTGCTATGGAGGAATTCATGTGTTCTCCAACTCCTCTCACATGTCGATGCACTAGTGACCTATTTTTTTACATGAAAACAATATTATATTAGTACAAAAATTTACATGTAACAATTTTCAAAGGTACATAAAAACTTAAAATAATTGTGATGCCTTACATACCTGACTCAACACCCTAATTGCAAATTTTTGCAACTGAGGTGTCTCGTATCCATGAAGAAACCACCACTGAGCAGGGGTGAACTCTGGATGGCACATATCCCGCATCGCCCTTGTCGTAGTGAAAGCATGGCCAATCCATTTCCTATATGAAATTGATTGTACTCGTATTTGATATTGTATCTCGGGATCATGATACATTCTCTCCATACAATAATAAAATCCTTCCATGACATCTCTATCCTTAGGTACATGAAAGTAATTAGGTGCTAGAAAAATCCCTGCAACATGCAATGGCCTATGGAACATATACCACCTTTTTCCCACAATGTCACAAATTGGTTTATATATTGATCGATCATTACTACATATCGATGATATGTGGTCTTTTACCATGTCCATGCCTTCATATACAAAACCCATGCATGCAACATTAGAATCAACCATCCTCAAAATTTGTACAACAAGTTCACAAATAGAGATAATATTTTATGCACATTACCAAAACATTTCCCTGAAGATTGTATTCTCTACTAGTTTACCACCTTCTGACCTTGACAAAGTAGTATTCACCCACTCTTCATTGCATACAAATTATATTAATGCAACCTTTTTCTCTACCACCCTTTGCAGTCTAATGAAATGGGTGGAAAACCTAGTGTCACCAGATCTGAGTACATTTCCAGTTTTGTATTTTCTAAATATACTCAAACTTAAACGATGATTAAGAAAAAATTTCACCATTTGTCTTGCTTGAGATATATTTACCTGCACCCAACCTATTTTACCAATGTCATGAAGTGCTAGATCAATACAGTGTGTTGCACAAGGTGTCCAAAATAGCTTAGGAAAATGCTCCATCAATAAGTCACCAACATGAACACAATTGGATGCATTATTAGTGACAACTTGGACTACATTGTCCTCTCCAATAGATAAGATGGTGTCCCTCAATATCTCAAATAAAAATTCAGCAATCTTTGTTTTTCTCATACAATCAATGGTAGACAAATGAATCACTCCCTGAGGACAACAAGCAAGGGTGTTCACGAGAGGTCTAGACTGACGATCAATCCAACCATCACTAACTAGAGTGAATCCATAAATGGTCCATGAATCTCTTATAGGTTTAACTCTTTCATCTATTCTATGTTTTCTCCTTTCGACGCCTTTGGTCCTAAGACTTTCAAAGCTTGGAAGAACATATGAGGGGCCAAAATGACCAACCTTCTTTAACATATCCTGAAACAATTGACTTTTAATAGTATTGAAAGAGATATTGTAGCCAATGAAAAAATCATACATTGCATCATCTACCTCCTTTTGCTCCAATGACTTCCAAGATTTCTTTAATGTTAGTTGTGTTGGATCATCATCTGGTAAATCAGGTTCTCTTTGTGATCCATATGGAATAGAAGGTGTTGTAGATGCCATAAATGTTGGGGGAGTACTTGATGTTGAATTGATGACATTTTATCTTCCCATGAGTGTATCTTCTGTCCTTTTTCTTCTTGCTTCTTGGACTACCTTTCCTTGCTTATGTGCATTGATTTATTCACTTAAAATTTCCTTCACATCTTGCAAAATTTTAGTACATTCTTCCACTCCTCCACCCATTCCAGCAACAATTCTAAGCAAATGATCTCTTGCTCGAGTCATTGATGTCCCACAAGTATTATTGCATAACTTGCAATAAATTTTTTCATCGCCTTTTTTTTCAAGGTATTTTCACTCAAGAAGTTTAGATCTAGGTGCCATCAATTTTCTCGAGAGAGTCTCAAAGTATTCTATTGACAACGAAAAAAAAAAACATCAATACAAATTCAACGAACAATATTTTCACATATTTTGCAAAACAAACTTATTCAAAATATTATTGTTAAGTGGGCTAGGGAATTCTAAGCAGCCCTACTTGATGAAGAAATCATTGTGTATGCCACTTGGCGTACACACCAGGCCCAATGGTCTACTCGGTATACCAAGTGGAATACACAACAACCCATTAGGGATGTTGTGTATGCCAAGTGGCATACAGAGCATCCCATTGGGGTTGTTGTGTATGCCAATTGGCATACACAACAACCCCAACAACATCCCCAGTGGGTTGTTGTGTATTCCAATTGGGCTGATGTGTATGCCAATTGGCATACACAACAACCCCAGTCCCTAGTGGGTTGCTCTGTATGCCAAGTGGCATACAAAGAAGCCCACTAGACCTATTGTGTATGCCAATTGGCATATAGAGAAACCCCAACAGCCCCAATGGGATGCTATGTATGCCAATTGGGATACACAATAGCCCATTGGGCCTGTTGTGTATGCCACTTGGCATACAAAAAAGCCTATTGGGGCTGCTGTGTATGCCAAGTGGAATACAAAACAAGCCATTGGGCCTGCTATGTATGCCAAATTGGCATACATATCAACCCCAATGGGTTACTCTGTCAGAAAAGAAGAAGTGAGACAATGCTACAATCTTGACACTAAAAGGGTCGCCTTTAAGAACTGATTAATTGTATAGGTCAAGGTTGGTGAAGAGGAAATAAGAAGGGAAGAAATTTGGGGCAACATAATAGCAGTCTTTAACTAAGGGTTCTACATGCTATGAAAACACTTGAAGATACTTCAAGCTGGAAAAAACACTAATCTAACTAACAATGTTAGAAGCAAAATGAAGGAAATATCCCCTAAACAGAATTCAAGCACAGAACAAGAAAGGATCGTGCATTCTTTACCAGCAGAATTATCATTACATTACAGACATGCCTTTATACGAGCCTTCCTGGAGCCCTCAAAGTGGGGAGGTAGCTTAAGTACAGGTTGAATTCATTCTCACACTGTTATAGTTTTAAGAACTTGTTCACTTGTGAGAAAAAAATAATCAGATGCAGTTGTCATTTCAACATGCTACATGGGAAATAACATACTTTTTAGTAATCCTTTATTCTTTCCTCCACTAAATATTTGTATTTGACCCCTAAATTATATGTCAAAGCATTACACACTAAACATATACCTATATTCCCAAAACACAATTGCAAAGTTTTTCTAGATATTGTTCCCATCTACATATAATCACAATTAATATATATATTGATGCTCTTGAGGCCTAATACTCGACCTCATAAAGACCACTCGTTTCCCCTGGCGGATTGCTTTCTGTCCTCTTTTTCTAAAAGTGAAGGATTTCTTTACGTGTATGCAACTGCCTTTTAAGTAGCTTCATTTCCTCTTTTTTAGCCGATGATGAGCAGATTAATTTCAATTACAACATATAGTGTGTTTGTTTTCTTTCTATTTTTGGATGGAAGAGAAGATTCACTTGCTACATTCAATTACATTCTTATACTAAATCCCATTAAATATGGACTTTTCAATCATTGGTTGACCAGAGGTCCATTACATGCTAAAAAATTCAATGGTTCACACCTTTTTTCGCTTCACACGATACAAAATAATCCCACGAAAAGGTTCATGACATATCATGTGTAAGATGTCCAAAATGTGTTAACACAAGGGATTATGTTCGTATAATTCAAACAAACCATTACCCGATAGGCTTAAGCATACGTGGGCTTGAAACTAATCTATAATACTGGAAGGTTCTTGGATTCAAGGACTATGGTTAAAACTGTTTGGATGTACAATTGTGAGAAGCCATTGATATCTATCCATGTTTGTCGAATTATCTCTGACAGGTTATTTTCAAGACTTGCCTCCCCTTGATATTTTTGACCACCATAAAGTTTATCCTCATTACAAAATTTCTAAAACTACAATGTGATTATCCTGAAGTGTTTGATTCGATTCAGTATAAGGGATTTCCAGTATACTCAATTTGTGTTGAATAACACTTACAAGTTGGTAAGTCTTCTCTATGATCCGAAATTGATCTTTTAAAGACTATGGTTAAGTTTATGTATGGGATGATTTACCATTTAGGAATTAAGATATGAAGAATATTTTATTGAATGAATGTTGTAGGCGTCATAAAGAATGAAAAACAGAAAGTAAACATCAAGAACAACAAACCATAACGTCAAAGATTGATAACAGAGTTCGACACAAATTTTCCTATGTCTTTGGGTATTTGTCTTCAGTGGGATTACATAGTAGCTCCTGAAACCATATCAAGAAAGGATTACATAGTAGCTCCTGAAACCACCTTTCAAATCTGCAACTTCTGTATAGAAACAAACATCACCAATGGTTGCAACATGTAATTCTGATACTTTTTTGTATGAACTCGAATATGCTTAGCTTGACATCTTGGGATTTGGAGGAACTTTTCTATTTGGATACTTGAATGAAAAAACATAAGCCATATTTAGACTCCCCTCAAAATTCTGCAACTTTTGAGTATAAATTCGACCTACTTCTGAACAGGCCCTCGGGACCTCCCCTCGACACAAATCCCATTGTTGCACCCTGTCAGATCCGTACAGTTCGTACAGTCTCGAAATGTGTGCCCAAAAAAATCATTTTTCTCGATTTTCGTGCCAGGATAAATAAGCCAGACTCCACCAAATTTAGCAACAGTTAGCCAAACTTAGTGACAGTTATCCAAACTTAGCGGGATTTCGCCAGATTTGGAGGATCCCCGCCAAATTTGGTGGAACCGCCAAACCACTTTGACCTTCCAAAAGGTGCCACATGGATCCTCCTCATTGGGCCATGTGTCACCTCATCATTGGCCTAAGCTACATCATCATGCCACATCAGCCTGCCCAGTCAACCGCCATGTCAGCATCCATACTGCCATGTCAGCCTGCCCAGTCAGTCGCCATGTTAGCCTACCCAGTCAGACGCCACATCATCATCCATACTACCACCTCATCCTTCCCAGTCAACTACCACATCATCATATGTATAGTGCCACGTCATTATCCTTACAATTCCATGTCAGCATTCATACAGTGCCATGTCATTGTCCTTACAATTCCATGTCAGCATTCATACAATGCCACATCATCATCCGTACAGTGCCATGCCATCATCAGTACAGTGCCACATTATCATTCGTACAATTCCACGTGATCATCCGTACAACCATGTGTCACCTCCATACAGTGCCATGTCATTGTGCATACAACAACGTGTCACCTCTGTACAATGCCACGTGTCGCTTCCATACAGTTCCACGTGTCACTTCCATACAGTTCCACATGTCACTTCCATACAGTGCCAACTCAGCCTGAAAATGCCAAAAATGATTGACATGTGTCAGCTCCTAACACATGTCACGTCACCCTACTGACATCATTGTGACGTACTACTGACATCATCTGCCACGTCATTTGTACGGACTATGACCAGTTGAATTTGACCTTTGAATTTTTTGCTTGTTTGGGAAAAAGTTCAGAACGCAATAACTTTCACATACGGTGTCCATTTTCGGAAAAAAAAAAATATATGGTTGGAATCGACACGACGAGCCCTACGAAATGGCACTGGTTTTGTACAATTCTGATAAATTTGAAATTTTGGCCTACCTGGATCCATTTTGGATCACTCTATGAGATAAGTGCAGTGCTTACCATATTTTAAAATAAGTTATCATATTCTTTTGTTGCTTAAAAACAATAGCTTTGAATTTTTACTCAAGTTATTTTGTGCTTACAATATTTTGATTTTGCGTTGATGTTTACTTTAACTGCAAATTGACCATCACATCATGATTATTATTTGACAATGGAGAGGAGATATTTATTTTGAGATTTTGTAATTCCATTGCCATTTCATCATTTTTTCTAAATAGCACAGGAAATTGTGAAGCTTTTAACATTGGTTGTTGTAGTAGTTTAATGCCTGACTCTCACAACTTTCATTTGAATGTACTTAAATCATAAGATTGATCTTGATCTGTACTGATTCCATAAAGGAATATTTTATTCATAATCAAGTCTCAACCTCAGGGAGTGGTATAGGAAGGAGGGCATTAATGTGAAACCAAATGCCAACATGGGCATATGCCATTGTTTAGAGAATTTAGATTGTTGGTGGATTTAGTAACATACACAACTATCGATACAAATAGCTAACCACACTGGAAAAACAAATGTTGCAAGTATTATCCAATACTCCATGAACCCTAACCTTAATAATTTTTGGGTATTGGGGTCGAGGCCATATGCTAAATACTGAGGTAATTAGCAAAACACCCAAGGCAAAAACATTGGTATTTAGAAAAACACGCAGGGCCAAAACATGAGTTAACTGCTGGCATGAATGTGTTGTGGATTATCCATGGGATTATAAGCATTGGAACGATAACAAAAAATAATCTACCATGAGCTAAATATTTATCAAAATAGGGCAAAAACATGGAGTTAATTGTTGGCATGAATGCGTTATAGGTTATCCAGGGGTTTCTAAGCATTGGAACAATAAAAAAAGATAATATGTCGTGAGCTAAGGGAGAAAGGGAATATTCCTAACTTTGGTTCTCAGGAGAGAGAACAACTAAAAGAGACAATATTTGTCTTGTTGTTACCAGTAAAAAAGTGATACTAATTGTGTTGGGGGAAATCTGGATGATGACAAGGAGATTAAAAGTGGCCCATGATGAGCCAAATGAATGCAAATCTGACATCATTTGTGGATTTCTGTGCAATTGGCAATGCCATGCCATGGAGGACCCATGGTAACTGTTGTGGGTTCATGAGGTAGGGGACCTGATTTCTAAAATCATAAAAAAAAACAGAGCATACCTCAGTAATGCTATAGAGGAGACAACTTGTCTACACGACCAGACGTTTCAAGTATTCTCGAAGCAAGAACATACTTAAATAGTCATTCTTGACAGGGTTACACAGGTCGCATAGTGGGAAGAATATAATAAGGCAAGTGGTAATACTTTACTGTTGCAAACATTAAAATTCAATTTTAAACTAATAGTTTACCAGTAACAGTGAGCAAAGTTGCAAACTAACTCATTTCAGCTTTCAAATTTTTGGTGGACCAGTGGATAGTGGACTCTGCTAATGCAATCTGTTGTCTGCTATTCCCTCTGTCTATTTCTCCGCTCCGTGAACCCTCGACAACTGCAGTATGTTATTCCCACTATCCAGTGCTCCACACCGTTAACCTTACAACACCACATAAATTAGATTTATGGTTTTAACTTTTAACCATTTGCCAACAATTTATGGTTTTACCATTTTTTTTAATTTTTGCAATTGTTTTTTAGTAAAATACACGGTCAACCAAAACTTCCCGTACCATATTCGAATTGTGTGAATTAATACATGAACCAAACCGAATGGACAAATTTTCGAATTTTTTTTACCAATTCGACCGAATTTGGTAACTATGGTTTAAGAAAAAATAATAGTAAATAAATATAACTTAAAAGAAAAAAAAATGTATATTTAAGAAACAAGTTTTAAGAAGAAGAAGAAGACGAAGAAGAAGAATGATCCAGGTGGATATCAGTGGCCACCCACCTATTCCAACTGGCTCATCTTGGCAGTTTCTTAGTTTGGCAGTTTTTTCCTAGTTTTTGGGTCCTGAACTTCCAAAGTCGTTTTGAGGCCCTAAACAACATTTTTAGGACTCGCCACAATCAAACTGTAGATCAAGTCACATTTTGATAGGATAATGTTTAGTCTTCAGATAGACCTTTCCAACAGGCTATCGTGTGCCTAAAACGAAGATCATATGCAAACGTTATGACCCCATGAAGTTGATGTACCAACTTTCCCCAACTAGGCCGACATGACTTTTGGCGCTTCATCTCCTAGGGTTACGTTTTTGGATGTCTATGGTTTTGGAATTCATGTTTATTGTAAAAAGGATTTCAGAGCCTCATTGTACTCATATTCTTGCAAATGAGCGTAGCCGTCACATCTCTTCTGAGAGATAAGCTACCACCATTCTAGCAAGCTTGTTTCAGTCTGCATTTTACAGTTTCAACATATTTCTTATTTAATAGAATTCAAGTTTTACTGTATCTCTGTTATTATTCACTTGGTCTTTGTGTTAATATTATAAATTTGTGTTTTCATTTCGTCCTGCCCATAAATCTGGATCAGTGGTATTAGAGTGGCCTACTCCTTGTCATTTTTAGTGCATGTCCCCGACGAGGTCATGGTATAGAGAGTTGGGTCTCGAGCTTGTTTCTCTTGAGGACAACTGCTCTTGCACGCCCAAGAAACCTTCCATGGCGGTCCAAAATAAATATGATGGGACAATAGATCCTTTCAAAATGTTTCTCGAGGAATCCATTGAGCGATAGAGGAACGAGATGATAGACAACTTTACACAAATCCTTCGACGACTGCCAACAAGCGATGCATTTACCTCAAGTGGGGGCACCACCCCTTTCAAGGTACAAATCAATTTTGATATTCCTATATTTGAAATTCAAATAGATGCGGATGCATAGATAAATGGTTAAACCTTCTAGAAGGGTATTTTTTTGTCCACAACTTTTTTGATAGAGAAAAGATTACATTTGCGCTCCTTAAGGTCATCCCCCATTTAAAGATTGGTAGGAGACTTTCTGTGACCAAAATGAAATACAGGGATCCACATTATTTGCAGTTGCACCCACTTGGGGTTCCTTCAGGGATGTTATTAAGGAAAAATACTACCATGTTGGAAGTTATGAAGACTTGTATACAAGATGGACCACACTGCGACAGGAAAGAGACCAAACAGTGCCAAAGTTCACCAATGTCTTCCATACCTTGCGCACCAAGCTAGGTATCAAATATTCTGTGCGACATCTGGTGCTCAAGTACTTCAATAGTCTACATAGATACATCCAGACATAAATGGAGTTTCTAGACATCTCATCCTTGGGCGTGGCCTATCGATATGCTGTCAAAATCGAGCAAATTATTAAACAAAAGACACGACAGTTTGGGTCTGGGAACCCCTCACAGTAGAAGTAGGGCAAGGGAAACCCTAACCTATGGAACAATGGGAAGAACAAAGATGGATAGCTTCAGGACAACCATTATAAGGCACAAACAAAGAAGGACAATGGAAATATGAAGAAAGACACCGAGAAGTGGTGTGAATTCCATAAGAGCCCCTGGCATAACACTGTTGATTGCCGCTCAAAGCAGTCATTGGTGGCGGAGGTGAAAGCCTCTGAATCAGATGCGGGTTATGACTCAGAGTCAAAACTAGAAAAGGGGAGATGCATTATTGACGTAGAACACAATGCCATTGTTGCTACCACCAAGATCCATCCTGGTGAACCAGATGAACCAGAGGAAGGCGAGCATCTCTTTCATTCACAGATGTGGGTGAAGGGTACTCCATTGCACTTCATCGTTGATAGCGGTAGCCAGAAGAACCTCATCTCAACATAGGTCATCAAGTGGTTGGTCCTCTCGACATTGTCGCACCCGCAACCATACACCATTGGATGGCTCCGCCAAGGAAGCGATCTTCGCATCAGCCAACAATGTTGTCCTTCCTACGAAATCAATCCCTTCAAAGATGAGGTATTATGAGGTATTATGTGATGTTGCTCCCCTTTAAGTTTGTGATGTTCTTTTGGGCCAACCTTATTTATGGAAACATCATGTTTTATATGAGTCTAGGCTTCGTAGTGTTGTTATTACTTTGGACAGGAAATTATACATGATACTCGAGGTAGTTCCACCTACTTCCATTTCCTTGATCTCTCCCAAGCAATGCATGAAGGTCATCTCTCAGACTGGGAAGTTTTTCTTCTTCATGATTCACTCTCAAAATGAGTGAAAGGTTGCAACCACATCCATGGCCTCCATGGTCGATCTCTCCACACAGCAGAAGCAAGTGGATAAGGTCATGGAAGAATACAAATACATCTTCTCCTCACCCACTGGGGTACCTCTATACTGTCAGGTCAAGTATTCAATCGATCTGACCCCCAACACACTGTTACCCAATGGGCCAGTCTATCACCGCTCTTTGTTAGAAAACAAGGATATCAAGTGTCAGATCCAAGAACTGTTCCAAAAGGAGCACATTCGACTCAAATCATCACCATGTGGAAGCCCAATTGTGCTTGTGCAAAAGAAAGATGAGACCCGATGACTCTACATTGATTGTCAGGCTCTAAATAAAATCACAGTCAAGAACCGGTACCCGATTCCCCGAATCGATGATCTCCTTTACCAATTCAAGGGGAGAAAATACTTTAGTAAGATTGATCTGAAGTTTGGCTACCATCAGGTCCCAATAGAGCAGACAAATGTATGAAAAATTGTCTTCAAGTCCAAAGAAGGTCTTTTCAAATGGTTGGTCATGCCCTTTGGTTTGAAAAATGCCCCAACAAATTTCATGAGGATAATGGACGATATCTTGCGGCCTTTCACCAATTCTTTTGTGGTGGTGTATCTGGATGACATCCTGATTCCTCATCTACAACAATAATTGGGTGGAACACTTGCAACATATTCAATAGGTTTTGCACACTTTGCAACAGCACAAGCTATATGCAAATTTGGAAAAATGATCTTTCGACATGGACAGGGTTCAATACCTAGGCTACATTGTTGATGCGCATGGGGTGCATGTTGATCTTTCCAAGATCTAGGTCATTCATGACTGACCATCCCAAATCACACTCACTGAGCTTCAAAGATTTTTAGGCCTTGCCAATTTCTATCGCACGTTCATGTTGGGATTCTCCCATATTGCATGGACCCTCAACCAAGTAACTAGGGGTGGTGGTAAGGAAAAGTTCATGTGGGGCCTATCGCAACAACAAGCATTCAACGATTTAAAGAAGCACTTGTGCTCAGCCCCAGTGCTCTCATTACCCGACCTGCAACAACCCTTTGAGATTGAGACAGATGTTTCAGACTATGCTGTGAGCGCAGTTCTCACTCAACATGGACACCCCGTGGCCCATCATAGTGAGACACTATCGGATGTTGTCCGTAAGTACCCTACTTATGATAAAGAAATGTAATCCATTGTGCAAGCCTGTTGTCAATGGAGGCATTACATTCTCGGGAAGGAGACAGACATCCACACTGATCATAAGCCGATGAAGTTCACACAGACACAGGGAAAATTGCAGAATGACCACCATCAGAAGTGGTCTTGTAATATCCCCAAGGACGAGCCCTATTGTAATCATGTTTATGAATTGTAAATCATGTTTTGTAGGCTGGTGAGCCGAGTATTGATAAGCTAGTGGGATTATGTGTTTATTAGGCTGGATAGCCTAAGTGTTAAAGGCCAGGAGCTTGTTTTTTTATATGTAATTATACAGAAAATTAATAAAGATTAAACATCGTTGCGTGCAGACTGACCACGAAGAAAGAGTGATGGGGGACTAAGATTCCACAAGGTGGGTAAGGGAAAGGGGGCTAAAATGTTGGAAAGAGGGGCTAAGATTAGGGGCTTAAGTCCTTGGGAATAATAATTTATTATTATTCCAAAGTGGTGTGAAAGGTATATTTTTATCCTAAGTTCTTGGAAAAGGGAACGCATACTTGATGGAGTGCATGCAGATTCATGGGTGACATGTGCCAGCCTAGGCACATGCAATTTAACCTAATAATTGAGCCGTGATGGGGGTTCACCCTCCATTCTTGTGTCTTCTGTCTGAACCGTGTTGCTTTTTGCGTCTGATCTCTCCATGCATACCTCACGCAGCTCTAAAACCCAAAACTGTGAGACCTCTGTGATCAACCGGTGTATTCCCGTGAATTCCGTCTAGTCTCTGTGTTTGGCCTCCATAACTGACCTCTTCATAATTTTCTTGTCACGCATCCTGAAACCGGTAATCCGTGGGCCGATCTGTGTCTTCTGTGGAACCTGAAACCTAGGTAATCACCTGAGCATGATGTGTCTGAGCATATGACCGTTGCCATTTTCGGGCCTATGCCCATTTTCTATTGTGGTCATCCTTGTGTCAACTAAGTGTTGATGTTGTTGTGGTTTCCCTCACCTGGTTGGAAGTGAGTCGAAGAGTGTGCTGGAGAAGCGGGTTGTTAGGCCCGTGGTAGAAGAGGTAGGTTGTTCGGCCTGTGAGCATCTCTCTTTAGGTGAGAGAGTCTGATGGGAAGTGGGTTTCTTTCAGAGAGAGTCTAGCACCAGCTACAAAGCTCTAATAATTCCTGATCTGACCTGTTGTCGAGACCCAGAGAGGGAGGTGAAGCACCAATGGACTGTTCTTGTGAAGGTGTATACTCACGGGTGGAACACGCATATGGGGAATGAGAGTCCGTGAGTAGTGGGTGTAAGAAGGCTCCTAGAGAAAATATTTCCGGTTGCTCTGTGCAGAACCTTAGTCTAGTCTAGGATTCCCTTGCCTTGGGTGGAGCTTAGTCCCAGCTCGGGGGTGACCCACTGTTGAGCGTGAAGAGCAGTGTGGTCTAAGGCTGGGAGATTCGTGGAAGGTCTGCATGTAGTTGGTGGAGTTACTACAGTTTCAAAGATAAGTATCATTATGTGTTTAATTTCAATTAAAATGCATGTTTGTGATGCTTGTAATATTATCATGTATTCCGTTGAATGTATGAATTACTGTTAATTCCATTAATTGTGTATGTTAGCAACAATACCGTGATTACTCTGTATTGTTGATTAAATTTCATTAAATGTGTTAATTTGCCTTAATGCATGTTATATATATGTGTGTATGAGAATGTTTCATGTAGTATCATTTCCTGGCTGTGGGGTTGATGGCCGAGGACGTTATAATATGGTATCAGAGCCCAAGGTTTCAACATTGAGCCTGGATGGGCCGGATACGTGGTCTTTGGACCTAAGGTTTCGAGTGGAAATGGTGTTCGGAGGAACCAATTTCGAACCTTAGAATGTTTCTGAGTGCCAAGGGGTCACTTGGTCATGTTATGAAGATTAGGAGGAGTAGCGGTAGAAAAAAACCGCAGACGGCGTGGTATTTGACCACAGAGAGAGAGACATCAACACTTGGGGTGTTGGAGCCGTAGGATATGTTCGGAAGGAGAGGAAAAACCTTTACTATCGTCAGATCTGGAGAAAGTGTAGAAAGGATAACCTGGAAGCACTTTAGACTTCGTGATGTCGGTGAAACTGAATGCAAAGGTAAGAGAAAGGATGAAACTCGAAGCTCCGAAGTCCGAAGGAGATCTACACCATAGATCATAGGAAAAGAGACTGACCATTAGATTAGTGTTCAGGAAGGAAAAGGAAAGTCACTTCAGAGGATTTCAAGTGTGGAGTGTGACAAACTCCCAAAGTCTCGAAGTAGATCACAACCGTCCATTGCGAAGGACACACATCAAGAGATCATGTACTTCGGGTGGAAGTACTTCATGAGGGGGAAAGTGATGTGAGTTTGAAACTTCTGAAGCCCAAAGTTTCGAAGTGAAAGGGTAGATGTGGTGGGGTCGGATGACATCGCCTGGGGTGAAGTGGACCTTTCTAGGCGTACCATGTGCCATCGCCTTAGTTGGTGACGATTGTACTATGTGGGCCCAGAGGATAGAGAATTTGAAAGTTTGTAATTCGGGAGATTGAAAGGGAAGCAAGCGGGAAAGATTCCAGAAACCAAAGTCCTGAAGCTCCGAAGTCCCGAAGTCCCAGAACTTTGACACCTGAGGTTCCATAGTGAGTGTCAGTCGTTGGATGCTGGGTAGACGTGGACCGTTTATCCGCTCTACTTCGCAAGTTCGGTAACTTAGAACTCCGAGAGATTGTTGTGTTGTGCTTTGAAATTTACGAGGGCCAAAGACCCAAGTAGCACCTTTTTATCTAGTGCTTGGTCACAGCTCGTGGTCACAGGGGTTGGGGCTAAGAGAAAAGGGATGAGGCCTAAAATTTTTACAGATCCGAGTAGAGCTCGGAAAATTCATGAAATCTAAACATTTCTTGAATCGGAATTGTTTATGAATGCTGTGGGATTTGTTAAGGGATGATGGCCTCACAAATTTCGGTTGTCTGCACATTGTGTTTGCAGAAGTTTAACGAGTGCCATAACCGATTAGAGTTTCCACTGAGTGTAAAGAAATGGAGGAGGCACATAATGCTTCCAGTTCAGAGAACAAAGCCAAAGGGATGGATGTTCATTTTGGAGTTGAAGGGTCGAACTCCAATGGACATGGAGAAGAGATAGATAAGGAAGGACATATGATGAAAATCATTGAAAGATTGTAGGAAGATGCCCAAACTCATCGAGCAGATAAAAGAAAGCTCATGAAAGCTAAGGAACAAGAGGGAGAATTCAACTTAAAGTTGATGAAAAGTATGGAGAGAATAGAAAAGAAGTTGGACAAGGAGAGAGACTCGAACAAAACAGGGAGTCACCAGACTTCTGAGGGAAGAAGATCAAGGAGTGTTGGTAGACACCATCATCACTCCCAAGGTCGCTCCAAGAGGAGGACACACAGTAGTTCAAGCCCATCTCCTACCAGAAAGCACATGAGATCTGGAGTGGATGAACTGAAGGGCGAAATGAACAAGATTAAGCCTCATACGTTTGATGGAGAACATAAGAAGGGGGAAGATGTCGAAACATGGTTTCTTGGCATGAATAAATATTTCCAACTACAGAATTATTCCTCTCATGCAGAAGGAAGAATTCTGATGTATCAAATGAAAGGAAAAGCATCCATGTGGTGGGATCAACTTGTGCAGGTGCAACACATTAGAGAGAAAGATATCACTTGGAAATAATTCAAGAGGTATTTCGAGAAGAAATACTTGACTAAAAGATACTATGACAGAAAGATGAAAGAGTTTTTTGAACTCAAGCTGGGCAACATGACCATTGATGAGTATGAATGAAGATTTTTGGAATTACTGAAGTATGTCTCGTTCATCAAAGATGAGACTGTCAAGATTCAGAGGTATCTAAGTGGATTGCCACCTTCCATCAGTGACAAGATCCAGTACGATGACCCTAAGATCATGGAAGAAACTATAAGAAGAGAAAAATGCTTATATGATCAGCAAAGAGAAAAGCCTACTTTTCAGAAGGCTTGGGATGACCAGAAGAAGTTTAAGAAAGAGAAGAGGCAGAAGAGAAACAAACCTTCCTTTTTTATAAACAATCCTCAAGGACAACCATAGTTTAGAGAACCGAGAATGGATGACGTAGGGGAACAAAGGCCAAGGCAAACACCCATTCAGTGTTGGGGTTTTCAGGGAAACCACAAGGACAACGATTGTCCCCATAAAAATGGCAAAGAGAGAGATTTCCATAATGTTCAACATGCTGAAATAGTGGAGGACATGGTCAATAGAATGCCAAGGATCTACGCAGTCCTGGACAATAAGCAAGATGAATATCAATCACACATGATTGAAGTGGAAGGTATGATCAACAACCATGCATTTACTATTTTAATTGATTAAGGGGCTAGCCATAGTTATATAGATCCTAGAGTGGTGGAGAGTTTGAAATTGTCGGGAAGCAAACATGAAAATTCTTGGTTAGTGTAGCTGGCTACATAAACCAAGAGGAAATTCACTGAGTTAGTTAAGTCATGTCCAGTGGACATGAATGGACTAAGCACAAAGGCTAAATTGAACATTCTGCCTTTAGGTTCTTATGACTTTCTAGTTGGGATGGATTGGTTGGACCAACACCATGCCATCCTGGACTGTCGTAACAAGGCATTCACTTGCCTGGATGAGGAAGGAATTCAAAAAATAGTCCAAGGAATTCATAGAACTGTTGCTATCAGAGAAATCTCAACAATGTAGTTGAAGAAGTACTACAAAAAAGGATGTCAATTATTTGCAGCCCATGTGGAGAAGCATCTAAGGATGAGGTCTCAAAGATTAGAGATCATGCGGTACTAAAGGAGTTTGAAGATGTATTTCAGGAGGTACCCGAACTACCTCCGAAAAGAGATATTGACTTCTCTATAAACTTGATTCCTGGAGCAGCTCTAGTGTCGAAAGCTCCTTACAGAATGAGTACGCTAGAGCTGAAAGAGTTGCAATTACAGCTTGAGGAACTCTTGAGGAAGGGTTATATACGCCCAAGCATGTCACCTTGGGGTGCCCCGATCCTGTTCATGAATAAGATGGATGAGACGTTGAGATTATGTATCGATTTTAGACAATTGAACAAAGTGACTGTAAAGAACAAATATCCTCTGCCAAGGATTGATGACCTCTTCGATCAGTTAAAGGATGCGAAGATATTTTCGAAGATAGATCTCAGGTTGGGATATCACCAGGTAAGGATAAAGGATGAATACATCAACAAGACCGCCTTTATAACAAGGTATGGTCATTACGAGTTCACAGTGGTGCCGTTTGGGCTGTCGAACGCACCCGCTGTTTTTATGTGCCTGATGAATGGTGTATTCAGGGACTATCTAGACAAGTTTGTCATAGTCTTCCTGGATGACATTCTAGTGTATTCCAAGTCGGAGGAAGAGCATGAACAACATCTTAGGATGGTGTTACAAGTGCTAAGAGAGCACCAATTGTATGCCAAGTTGATCAAGTGCTCGTTTTATCATAAGCAGATCCATTACTTGGGGCATATTATTTTGAAGGATGGGATAGTTGTAGATCTTAAGAAGATTGAGGCCATCAGAGAATGGTCAGTGCCAAAGAACGTGACGAAAGTCAGATCCTTTATGGGTATAGCTGGTTATTACATAAGGTTTATCACAGGGTTCTCGATGATAGCTCACCCTATCACTTCCTTGCAAAGGAAGGAGAAAAAAATTTAGTGGACAGAGGAATGTGAGAAAAGATTCCAACAATTGAAGCAATTGTTAACCAGTGCTCCAATCCTAAGGATTGCAGATCCGAATGAAGACTTTGTAGTGTGTGCATATGCATGTAAAGAAGGACTAGGAGGAGTCCTTAGTCAGAATGGATTCGTAATTTGTTATGAATCCAGAAAGTTGAAAGAGCACGAAAAGAACTATGCCACTCATGATTTGGAGTTGGCAGCCATAGTACACACTCTAAAGAAATGGAGGCATTACCTCATGGGAAGGAGGTTCGAACTGAGGACAGACCATATCGGTCTAAAGTACTTGTTTGATCAACCAACCTTGAGCGCTAGACAAAGTAGGTGGTTGGAGTTTCTCTATGAGTACAATTTTGATATCAAGCATATCAAAGGGAAGGAGAATAAAGTGGTTGATGCACTCAACAGGAGAGTACACAAATTGCATGCTACAACCATTATCATGTACCGAAATGATATTAAAGGTAGAGTTTTGGAAGCTGCAAGCGCAGACTTGCAGTACAGGAAATTGGTAGCGAAGCTACAACAAGGTAAGACACTGTAAGGAGTGGAAGATTATAAGCTTTGAGCTTATGTAATACTGCTGTACAAGAACAAAATTTATGTACCTAATGTCCAGGACTTGAAACTTATGATTTTGAATGAAATGCATAATGTGCCTTATGCCAGGCACCCTGGATACCAGAAGACTGTGGCAACAGTCAAAAGACATTACTTTTGGCCAGGTATGAAGAACGATATTGCAGAATACATCGCTAGATGTATGGAGTGCTAAAAGGTTAAGGCTGAACACAGGCACCCAACAAGATTGTTGCAGCCTTTACCCATTCCTGTGTGGAAGTGGGAGGTAGTGACAATGGATTTCATGACAGGATTTCCCAGAACAGGCAAGCAACATGACTCAATCATGGTGGTGGTGGACAAGCTTACGAAAGATGTCCATTTCATTCCATTAAAGACTACTCACAAGGCAACAGATGTTTCCGACATCTTTATGAAGGAAATGGCACGATTGCACGGAATTCCCAAGACAATTGTGTCTAACAGAGACCCAAAATTTACTTCAAATTTCTGGAAATGGTTATTCAAGGGGTTCAAAACGAATCTGAACTTCAATACAACCTATCATCCTGAGTCGGATGGGCATACAGAGAGGGTGAATCGAGTAATAGAAGACATACTAAGGATGTATGTGATGGACAAACCATCTAAATGGGAAGACTACCTACACTGGGTAGAATTCGCCTACAATAATGAGTATCAAGCATCGTTGAAGATGAGCCCATTTGAAGCACTTTATGGCAGAAAGTGCAATACTCCAGTAAGCTGGGATAATCCATTTGATAGGGCAGTAGTTGGGCCAGAGTTGCTCAAGGAAATGGAAGAGAAAATGCTAAAAATTAAGCAGAATTTAAAGGTTTCCCAATACAGGCAGAAAAGTTAAGCGGATAAAAATAGAACCCATTGAGAGTTTAAAGTGGGCGATCATGTTTTCCTGAAAGTGAAAGCCAACAAAAGTTCCCTGAAGCTGGGAAACTGCGCCAAGTTGGCAGCCGGATTTTGTGGGCCATTTGAAATCCTAGAAAGGATTGGGCCAGTTGCATATATGCTTACATTACCTGCATCCATGACTGTACATAATGTGTTTTATGTTTCATTGCTTAAGAAATATATACCTGATGCTAATCATGTAATTGATTGGAATGTGATTTAGGTGGAGCAAGAAGGTGTCCTGCAAGTGCATCCTGTGCGCATATTGGACTAGAAAAGAAAACAGCTCCGGAATCGAGCCATAGGGCTTGTAAAGGTCCAGTGGACCTAGTACGGTCCTGAGGACACGACATGGGAGCATGAAGATGCTATGCGGGCAGAATATCCACATCTTTTGAAGATTTTGAAAATCTTGTTGATGCTATGTAAAAGTTGCACTGAGGACAATGTAAAAGTTGCACTGAGGACAATGCAAAAATAAGGGGAGGGGATTGTAATATCCCCAAGGATGAGCCCTGTTGTAATCATGTTTATGAATTGTAAATCATGTTTTGTAGGTTGGTGAGCCGAGTATTGATAAGTTGGTGAGATTATGTGTTTATTAGGCTGTAGATCTTAAGTGTTAAAGGCCAGGAGCCTGTTTTTGTATATGTAATTATGCAGAACATTAATAAAGATTAAACATCACTCCGTGCAGACTGACCACGAAGAAAGAGTGATGGGGGACTAAGCTTCCACAAGGTGGGTAAGGGAAAGGGGGCTGAAAGGTTGGAAAGAGGGGCTAAGCTTAGGGGCTTAAGTCCTTGGGAATAATAATTTATTATTATTCCAAAGTGGTGTGAAAGGTATATTTTTATTCTAAGTTTCTGGAAAAGGGAACACATACTTTATGGAGTGCGTGCAGCTTCATGGGCGACATGTGCCGGCCCAGGCACATGCAATTTAACCCAAGAATTGAGTCGTGATGGGGGTTCGTCCTCCATTCTTGCATCCGTTGTCTGAACCATATTTCTTTTTGTGTCTGATCTCTACATGCATACCTCACGCAGCTCTGAAACGCGAAACTGTGAGACCTCTGTGATCGACCGGTGTATTCCCGTGAATTCTGTCTGGTCTCTATGTTTGGCCTCCATCATCGACCTCTACATAATTTTCTTGTCACGCATCCTGAAATCGGTAATCCGTGGGCCGATCTATGTCTTCTGTGGAACCCGACACTTGGATAATTGCCTGAGCGTGATGTGTCTTAGCATTTGGTCGTTGCCATTTTCGGGCCTATGCCCATTTTCTGTTGTGGTCGTCATCCTTGTATCAACTGAGTGATGATGTTGTTGCGGTTTCCCTCACCCGGTTGGAAGTGAGTCGAAGAGTGTGCTGAAGAAGCAGGTTGTCAGGCCCATGGTAGAAGAGGCGAGTTGTCAGGCCTGTGAGTAGCTCTCTCCAGGTGAGAGAGTTTGCTGGGAAGTGGTTTTCTCCCAGAGAGAGTCCAACACCAACTATAGAGCTTTGAGAATTCTTGATCCAGCCTGTTGCCGAGACCTAGAGAGGGAAGTGAAGCACCGATGGATTGTGCTTGTGAAGGTGTATACTCCCGGGTGGAACATGCATGTGGGGAATGAGAGTCCATGAGTAGTGGGCGTAAGAAGGCTCTTGGAGAGAATCCTTCCAGTTGCTCTGTGCAGTTTTCCTGTAACCTCAACCTAGTCTAGGATTCCCTTGCCTTAGGTGGAGCTTAGTCCCAGCTCGGGGGTGACCCACTGCTGAGCGTGATGAGCAGTGTGGTCTAAGGCTGGGAGGTTCGTGGAAGGTCTGCACATAGTTGGTGGAGTTACTATAGTTTCAAAGATAAGTATCATTATGTGTTTAGTTTCAATTAAAATGCATGTCTGTGATGCTTGTAATATTATCATGTATTTCGTTGAATGTATGAATTACTGTTAATTCCATTAATTTTGTATGTTAGCAACAATATTGTGATTACTCTGTATTGTTGGTTAAATTTCGTTAAATGTGTTAATTTGACTTAATGAATGTTATATATATATATATATGTGTGTGTGTGTGTGTGTATGAGAATGTTCCACGTAGTAACATTGCCCGACCGTGGGGTTGATGGTCGGGGACGTTACAGGTCCACATACTTGAAGCAGTTCCATATCAACATCAAGTATAAGACATGAAGCACCAACCATGTCGTTGATTGTCTCAGTCACCCTCTAGTTGCAACAGTCACCCGAGTGCTAAACTCCTACAACCATGAGACCTCCGAGTGGCCCCAACTCTATGAGAGAGATCCTGACTTCTTTGCCACCTACTAGATGTTGGGCTCAAACATAACTGTAACTAATTTCCATCTCCAGGATGGGCTGTTGTGCCATATGGGCCATCTTTGCATTCCATCAAGCAAGTGAGCGAAGCTGATTTGGGAATCCCACTACAGTCAAGTGGCAGGACATTCGACGTCGAAAAGACAGTGGCAGTGTTGCAACAACATTTCTCTTGGCCAAAAATTTGACAATATGTCAACAAGTATATCAGATCCTGCACTACCTGCGTCATTTCCAAACCAACCATTAAGAAACAAGGCATGTACACCCCTCTGCCTACTCCTGAAAGGCCCTGGGAATCCATCTTGATGGACTGCATGTCAGGACTTCCTTCAACCAAGTGGGGAAATGATTGTGTTTTTTTGGTGGTTGATCGTTTTTCTAAAATGGCGATTCTGGCCACCTGCAAGAAGAGAATCACAGTAGAGGCCACTACCAAGATCTTCTTTGAATGAGTGTGGTTACATTTTAGGATACCACAAACCATCGTTTTAGATCGGGACAACCGATTCCTCAGCACATTCTGGTTGAGCCTCTGGTCACTGCTGGACACCAAGCTCACCAAATCCACTGCCTTCCACCCCCATATGGATGGTCAAACCGAGGTCGTCAACCAGATGATCGTTCATATCCTGCGCATGTACAATTCCAAGCATCCCTGCACATGGGATGAGAGTCTTCCCTATGTTCAACACAACTACAATATAGCCCTACATAGCTCAACCGACCACAACCCCTTTCAGGTGGGGTTGAGATTTCAACCATTGGGTCCTATGGATGTTGCACTACCCCTTGCGGCCATCTAGGAAGACTCGTCCCATGCTCAAACTGAAGTCGACAAAGCTACCAGATTGATTGAGCGAATCCAACACATCTACCAACAGGTTTAGGATATTTTACATAAGTCCAATGTCAAGTACAAGAAACGCCATGATCAACACTGGGTGCCACACAAGTTTCAGGTGGGAGATAAAGTTTGGTTGCACTTGCAAAATGAACGCCTTACGGGGCCCCATCAGAAACTTCGTCCACTCCGCTATGGAACTTACACCATCACTAAGGATGTGGGTGATAATGCTTTTGAGCTCAACATTCCCCCCTTCCTTGGCTTGCATCCAATATTTAATGTGAACCTCCTTTGGCCATATTTTCCACCATTATTGGACACCTCAAAGACAGTAGAATAGTTCACAACAATAGAGCTCAACCTTGACTGCATGGAACATGCATCCACTGATTAGATCGTGGACACACATGTCAAGGCCACCTAGCTAGCTCATCTTGGCAGTTTCTCAGTTGGACAATGTTTTTTTAGCTTTCGAGCTTGAATTTCCGGGGTTGTTTTGAGGCCCTAAACAACGTTTTTAGGGCTCGCCACAATGAAACTCTAGATTGAGTCACAGTTTGACGGGACAATGTGTAGTCCTTGAATAGACCTTTCCAACAGGCTATCGTGCGCCTAAAACGAAGATCATATGCAAAAGTTACGACCCCATAAAGTTGATGTACCAACTTACCCCAACTGGGCCCACATGACTTTTGACACTTCATCTCCTAGGGTTAGGTTTTTGGATGTCTAGGGTTTTGGCATTCATGTTTATTGTAAAAAGGATTTCAGAGCGTCATTGTACTCATCTTCTTGCAAATAAGCGTAGTCATCACATCTCTTCTCAGAGATACGTTGCCACCATTCTAGCAAGCTTGTTTCAATCTTCATTTTACAGTTTCAACATATTTCTTATTTAATAGAAGTCAAGTTTTATTGTATCTATGTTATTATTCACCGTGTCTCTATGTTAATATTATAAATCTGTGTGTTTCATTTCGTTCCGCTCATAAATTTAGTTCAAAGAAGAAGAAGAAGAAGAAAAAAAAATTAGAATCACAATGATGATGATGATGATGATGAAGGGGAATTCATGGAATCACAATGATGATGATGAAGAAGGGCAATTCATGGAATCACGATGATGATAATGATGATGAAGGGCAATTCATGGAATCAGGATGATGATGATGATGATGATGATGATGAACGCCCACTAAGATGGAATTGGTCTATCAGAGCTTAAGATGGTAAATGATTACTTGCAATTATTTAAAATTTTATTTGAGAGAATGGAGTATTGTTTTATAAAATTAAATTAATTTAGAAGTTCTTTTTATTATTATTAAAAAATATAAATAAAATTAATCTAGGAGTTTTATTTATTATTATAAAATATAAATTAAATAAAATGAAGTTTTTTGAAAAAATAAAAATGTTTAAGTTAGTTAATTTTATTTTATTTTTAATTGAGTGCATTTTTTTTTTTTCAATTTTGATTAAAAATGATTCGCTTAAATAATTAATCAAACTTTCATCATAAAACTTTACCCCTGTAAACTTGCACCATTTTCCAACTATTTTTGAAAATTTAAATTTTCAAAAATAAATAACTCTATGAACTCTCCATATAAGTGAGAGCGCTTGTAAAATCGAAAATACAGTATTGAAGAAGGATTACGAAAACCGCGGTACGCCCATGGAAAGGAAGACGGGTAGATAAAAGCGTGGGCGCCGCGGTTTCACGTGAAACATTGAGCGCTCGTTGGGCGGGGTTATGCGATTTATGCGGTGAACAGCGCTCGGAAATGGTGATTGTTGGAACCTCTTTTTTATAAATTCAATCTCACAATAGCCAGCATTAATCTGCAAAGTATATCAGAAAATTTTAAGCTCTTCTTAATCTTCATCTCTCTGCTTCATCTGCGGTGTATCTCGGTAGTTTTCAGGAGGATCGAGTATATATATGTAATGGCGGATGTTGCATTGATCGTGGCTGAAGATTACCTCATCATCCGCGACAATGATACAAGAAATAGAACGAATGTTAATACAAGAGAGGGAAAGCCCGGGCATCCACGCTCTCCACTCACTGAAGGAATCCTCATTCAGATCAGACAATTAAAGATGAGAAGTGATGGTGTGCAAGGAGTAGCTATCCCTCTGAGCACGGAGATCCTGGAAGGAAGCTTCTCCCCCTAGAATTCAAGCGATGATGGGAAACCGGCCCCTTCTTTGAATGTACAGTCAAATTTATTCGTTGTTTATTGATAAGTATGAGGATCTGGTAACAAACTTACATTTCTTTTCAATTTTGTACAATTCTTCTTTCTCTTTGTACAGTTATACTTGTAGGGTTTTATGTAACCCTTTCTAGTTATACATGTAGGGTTTTATGTAACCCTTTCTACAGTCAGTCATGGTATGTAACCCTTTCTAGTTATACTTGTAGGGTTTTATGTAACCCTTTTTACAGTCAGTCATGATACCTGGCACCCGTTATGATACCTTGCGATTGGTATGGTGTGGGTAGCAATATGTTTCGTACATGGTATAATTTGGTACATTGGACAACTAAATATGTCCTATTTATGCATCATTCACTGATTCTTCTTAAGATATGGCCGATCGACAAATGGCTGGAATTTGCCATGGGTTGTTGTTTAATTTACCAGATTTGAGGTCGAGGCTCCCTTGGATGCCTTATGGAAAAATTCACTTAAATTTACACAGCATAATAACCCAGGAATAAGTAAAGCAAATAGATGTTCTTCTGAACATCTCAAGTTCCAGAAGAAATAAGAAGATTTACATAGCGTTATAATCATTAGATTCAGGTCAAAATAAGTTAAGCAAATATATGTTATTCTGTTTCTTTTTCTTAAATTTTGTTTTTAATTTGGCCGAATTGGTAACTGGGCTACTTGGGTGACATAACCTCTAGGCCTACCCCATCCACAGTACACATGACTTTGCAAGGTTCGAACATGGTAAGGAGTGTTTTTACAGTGTATATTATCCACTGATTAACATCTCAGGTACTTTTCTTAAGTTTTGTTGGAAGTATAAGTTTAGTTGA
Source organism: Picea glauca (assembly GCA_000966675.3). Classification (NCBI taxonomy): domain Eukaryota; kingdom Viridiplantae; phylum Streptophyta; class Pinopsida; order Pinales; family Pinaceae; genus Picea; species Picea glauca. The sequence goes on along the minus strand of JZKD02S0220331.1, from coordinate 271,313 downwards.
TTGTAATCAATTTTTTTTTTAATATAAAGGTTTTAGTTTAAATGTTTTAGGTTTTGATTTTTTTTAAGCATATTTTTTTGTTTAATTTTGTACAAAATATTGCAAAAATTTATTGGATCTGCATATTTGAGTGACTAAGTCTATATAAAGTGTGGCAGGGGTTTTTCAGCCCACTAAATCCATTTATACATTTAGAAATGCAATTTAAATAACAGAAAATTGTGATTCCATCCAAATTATGTCATTGGATTTGGGTTATATAAAGTTGTTTTTAAATTTTTTAACTTATTTAAAAAAAATTAAACTACTTAAATTTAGAAAAATAAATAGAAAAAATAAACTACTTATTTATAAGTAGATATGAGAAAATTTCCACTCATGAAAAAGTGAAAATAAAAATTTATTCACTTATGAAAAAGGGTATGTATACCTCGCAACAAACCCATTTTAAAACACTGGAATAACTCTGATATAATCTCAGCACTTTTAAATGCTGCCAAATTACATTTGGATTCCAGCAAAGTCAATTCACAGAGAAAACTGTTATCTGACCAAATTCTGTGGTAGAGCAATAATGCAATCCAAGTAAAATCGTTATTCATTTCTCTCTTTTCTTATTATTTCTGGGCTTTTTGTGGGGATATGCCATAATTTGTGAACTCAAAGCTCATTTCTCACATTGTAGGCCGGCAGGTGTTTGGAGAATAAGTTCATTTGTCACATTGTAAATGGGCAGGTTTTTGTAAAATTCAGATAATGTAACAGACCACTGCTGGAAACGTAGCAGTGGTTTAGTTGAAGCTTTTTACCACATTGTAAATTGACAAGTTTTTGGAAAATTCTGATAATGTAGCAGGCCATTGCTTTAAACACAGCATTGGCTCAGTTGAACCTTTTTCCATAACAGTAAAAGGGCTCACTTCCCACATGACTGACCCATAAATTGTAGTAATTTTTGTTCTCATGAAAAATGGAAAATTCTAAGAGTACACGGTAAAATGTTCCAAGTATGGGAAACAGAGTTCATTGCATTATAGTTAGCATAGCTGACCGTTTAATGATGGAAGAGATATAAACACAAAGGTTTGGAGTTTTGGGTCATTGTTTTAGGATATCAACTGTCTTATGGGAGTGGTCTTTAAAAAAAATATTTTAATTTTAATTTGAAATGTTTTATAAAATTATTTAATATGAAAAATAACTTTAGGTTTTATGGATTGGTTATGTGTTTAAATTTTATGGATTAGTTATGTGTTTATTTTGTATTAAAAATTTAGAAATTATATATCATATTTTTCTTTTAAGTTCTTATGAACTTGGGTTTATATATTTCTTTTTCAAGTTCTTAAATTCTTATGCCAAGTGATTATGGATTTGGGTTAAATAACAATGAGCCGAAACTATGAACCATATTTTACTTTGCAAGTGATTTTGGACTTGGATTTAAATAAACTACTTACCATATATATATTTTTTCTCTCATGTCCTTACTCCAAGTGATTATAGGTCTTATGCCAAGTGATTATAGGTTTGGATTCAAATAAGAATGAACATGAATGCCCAATACCCTTTAAATGAAGATATTATTATGCTTCATTGGGAATGGTCTATAAGAGCATTCAAATAAGAATGAGCATGAATCTCCAATATCCTTTACATGAAGATATTATTATGCTCATGGGAAAAAAGCATTCATAGCCATATTTTAGAACATAATCTCAAAAATTTAACCATATTTTGGAATATAATTTCAATATTTATCATGTGGGGCATTTCGATGGAGCCACATGACACATATTTGCAAGTATAAGTAATCTAGTCAAAAGATCCAAGTAAAAATTGCAAAATAGATAATGGAAATGATCTCATATAAGACTTGTTAATAGAGGACTTGATCAATATATCAAAAGATAAATTGAAGTTAAAATTTTGGGATATTTAGGTCACTTATTTTTTTTAGAATGTCTATGGGTAGACACTGCAACCTTTTTGTTGCATTGGATCCCACCTTAACCTCCCTTTATGAAATTGAATTTTGATGGAGTCTCCAAGGACAACTTGTGAAGAGATGGAATTGGAGGGGTTATAAGGAATTATGAGGTTTCCCAATAGTCAATGAGTTGTAGTCTAAAAAATAGGGCAATCAATGAACAATTATGTAGAAGTTCAAGCCTACTTAAAGGAATCCTCATTGCTCAAAGCATGAACATCAAAGAGGGGGACTCCCTATTGGAGATGTTACACACACCTAGGATTTTCTTTTCCTAAGTTTCTTTGGCTATGTTGAGGGTCCCTTAGTCTGAGATATTCTCCCCTCGCTGAGAATACTCCCCCTTAGACAAGGGTACCACATACCCTCTAGTCAATCCTTAGTTACGGCTCAGTTACTGCTCAGTGAGACTAGTTGAGTGAAGTGTTGCATGTCAACTTTGGTTTTATCACCATGTAACACCCTGTTTCCCCCAATTTGTAATTAATTATTAAAATAAGAATCACCATGCTAAGGCACGAGGACAATGTAAATGTATTATTAACTGAGTTGCCAAATAACTGGATGTGGGGGTGAATCCTTGAAAGTACTGGCCATGATATCATCAGAAGAAGAATGTGAAAACTATAAGAGAGGGTTCATATATCAAATAACCCCAAATCTCCCTTGATAAAGATGACAAACCTCCTTTGAATCCCAAGGAAAGAAAATCAGTCAATGAAGAAAGGATCGGTGGTTGAATCACCAACCACCCCCATGAATGGAAACATGGGCTGTCAGTTCAAAGTACCACAGGGACCTGCAGACCTGAGCTTCCTTTTGACAGAAGGAACAGGATAGGTTGGCAAAAAACCTCCCAAGGTAAGAGGGACACACACAAGGGAGAGGAGACACGGGAAGAGACGGGGAGATGCGTAGAGCTCTCCAGTGAGTCGCGAGATGAAGGCCGTGAGCTTGATGCCGAGGGGCATCTGAGAAACCTCGTTGAGGCCATCACCGAGAGAGAAAGCTCTGAGTTACAGAGAACAAGATCCAAGCAGAAGCAAAAACAGAGAGAGAACCTTCAAAAACTGTGAGAATTCCCTAGTGATATCATGGCTTGGTACGGGGGTGGCTAGAGTGCTAAGATTGAATGCCTCTGAGCCTATGGTCGGGTGGAAGGACGAACACCCACAGTCAGTTGGTTGGCAGAAACCTGTAATAGATAAGTGATTTCTTACCTTGTGTAATTTATCTGTAACTATGTAGGAATTGGCTATACTGTGTATGTTTCTGGAATCAGACATATTTCTTAATGGATACACTGTATCCCTCTTAATTTTGCTCGATTGTATAATTAGGCCAATAAGAAAGCATATGGTTAGGATATGTTTTATACTCGTAAATACTTGTGTCCTATGGTGGCATAAGCCTGAGTCACGAACTGTGTGTTCATCGACCGTGGACACAGTTTCATGTACGCATGTAAACCTTCCTAATCCTTTTGAGTCCCTTGGAGGACGAAGCCTGTTAAGCTCAGGAGGGGTAGTGCAGATATGCACATGCTCTCTGGAAGGCAAACTGAACCCAAAACTCCTTGATGAGGGAGCGCAATAGTTGTGCTGAAGACTCTTCTACGAGTCAAGTCCAGGAGAAAGAGTACAAAGCTCTCAAGTCCTTCATAGATGACGAAGCTTAGGAAGGATAGCGAGTTTTAAATACCGAAAGAGAGTACCCTTTCGTTTGCTAGATGCATGGACGAGATCCTTTTAGAGGATCTGAGGTCTGTCACGATCGTTAGATTGGAGGAAGGAACGTAGGCGTTAATGCCTCGACCCCTTTCAGACTTTGCAAGTAGCGAAGACATCGGGATCGTAGATTCGAAGATCCATGGGAGTTACCTGGATCGTCCATCGGAGGGGCACGTGGTTTCCGGTCGACGTTTCGGCACTCGGGAAACCAAAGGGTAAGACCCCTTGTCTTCGCAAGTCGCAAAATCCCGGTGTACGAAACCCCGAATCGGTTTAGTGTGAATAAGTTTGAGAAAGCTGGGATTAGATCGCGACCGTTGATCATCCCGAAAAGATCATAACGGTTGATCGTGGCTAAAGGTTGCAACTGTCCATCGGAGGGATACGTGGCTGCCAGTCGGCGTTTCGGCACCCGGGAAACCAAAGGGCAAGACTTCTCGTCTTCGCAAGTCACGAAATCCCGGTACCCGGAACCCCGATGCGCTCTGTGGTAGAAAGGAGGAGTCCCGAAAGGATCTGGACCTTCCATCAGAGGAGACGCGTGGTGAGCGGTCAGAGTTCGGGGAAAGCTCCGAAATCCCGTGAGCCGTTGGATCTCATACAAGGACTCGCGTATCGGGTTTCGAGCTTTGAAGATTCGAAAGACTTGACTCTCTTGCATTTCGAACTCCCGATTATCGAAATCCCGATACAGCTAGGACCGTTGGATCAGGGGAAGATTCACAGTCGTCGATCTCAACAAAGGTAAGATTTCGGGTTTCGGGGTTTGCAGAGTCGAAAGACTTGACGCGCCTGTATCGCTGAGTCGCGAAATGCGAAAAGGCGCCTAGTTTGTTTGGCTTGTGGTCGTAACCAACGATCACATGGAGGTGGACAAGAGAAGAGCTAGCCTACGTTAGGCCCCCGTAGGACTTCGAGGATTCTGTCCCTCGAGAAAAAGG
>JZKD02S0220331.1:237652-264302 GCA_000966675.3 Picea glauca | reverse complement strand
GAAGGATTGTGAATGAATCTGAATTGACTGATCTTAACAGTAAAGATGCATGCTTATATTCCTTAAGGGGAATATTTAGTAAAAAGCTAAAGCTAACTCAAGGTTGAGGCCATCAAAAATAGTGATGGATATGCAACAAGGAAGTTGCATGCCGAAGGAGTTTCTGGTGGAGGAATTGTGTAAGGACTTTGTCAGAAGAACAAAGTCACAACCCTAATAATTGTTGAAGGTTGGACAATGGGCTGCAAGGCCTGTCCATATATAAGAATCCTGGATTACATTTTGAAAGAATCATGTAATTAATAGAAGACTAACAACTGAATATTGACCATTCTGATAACYRAATGGRAGTGTGTAGGATGCACATGTTCATGATTCATTATGAGAAAAGAGTTTCTATTAAAGCATGTTGCAGTATCCCAAAAAGGGTTAGGGTGAGGCCTAACCAAGGCTGCTCAGAAAAAGAGCAGTTGTGGAAACCAGTATAGTTGGTAAGAGACAAGTAAACCCCCTGAGTATGATTAAATGAATAAATGAATAAATGAGTAAGTTTAACTGATAAGGCTTGGTTGAAGCTATGAGTAAGAAAAGGCAGTGAGACCTTAGAGATAACTCGACAGGGCTGAAAAGCCCCAGGCGATGTAGAAAGAATTTGAAGAAGAGGAGAGCCCTCAATTCTTTCCTTGCTGTGCATTATGTTTTCTAGGGGATGAGAAAGCTAGTACATTGATGAACGAAAAGGTCTTGACACCATAAGTAATAAGGATTGTATTGTCAAAGATACAATCGAAATTTGTTTGTGTTGCACTTATGGAAACATTTGAGGATGTTTATGAATTCGAATGTTATGATACATGCATTTGGTTTAATATTACGACTAATGTAATTATGTCTATGATGATGCATGCTGTGTATAGAAATGAATTGGAGATATTGAGGAAGACAATTGTCAATGATGGGAAACCTCAAACATAGAATGACCAAGAGAAGGCTGCGAGTGAAAGATTGTTGACAGGGTTGTAAAAGTCCCCATAAAGCACTGGTGATGAGGTAAAAATAAGAAAGAGGGTGCTAGCAGCCAAGAAACGGTATAAAGATATTCGTGCTTGTGTGGCACAAGGTATGAAAGGATTTGGTAAGAACCCCTTCTAGAATATTTTATTGTCTTAGTGTTATGCATAAACTTAAAAGGCAGTTGTATGCCTTGGATACCCAAGTAAGGTATGACTCAGGACGAAGAACCAGAATGATGGAGGTATGAACCTTTGGTAGTAAACACTGTTTGTAACCCTTGGAAGAATTCATGAATTGATATGTCATGAATGCATTGACAATCAAGGAATGCATAAAGACATTCATGTGAAAATTTTGAGTTCATGTGTATTGGTTTGGGATCGTGATCGACCTATAGCAGGTAGTATGGTCCTACTATAAGAATGAAAGAAAATGAATAAACCATATGAGGAAAAGGTTGGTTAAATTCCAACACCCCATGGCCAAGAACCGGTCATAAAGTGTGACAAACTTGAAAAACAATGCAAGAATGCTTTGGGTATGAATGTGGCCATGGATATTGGCATAATTGTTAAAACCCTTTTGAAATGTTGAATTACGTTTTGAAAAGTTTGGTATGTTGAGATGAGACTAACAGTTTGTTTGGTTGTGGAAAAAAATGAATTGCAGGAAGCAAAGGGTCATGGATATGGCAATGAGGTAAATCCATAGAAAAGACCGATTGCCTGCTGAGCCAAACTGCGAGGAATGGTATTTCCTTTTGAGAAAGTGAATTTGATTGTTAGTATGCACAATTCTGAAATTGTTGTGATGAAGTTGAAAATGTGCGATACAAATGTATGTGCATGAGAACTAACAATTTGATTAGCTGAGGAATGATTGCAGGAAGAAAGAGTCTTGGATATGGCAATGTTGTAAGCCCATAAGGAAGACCGATTTCCTGCTAAGCTAAAATGTTATGGGAAAGAAAGTCCCATGCTTGTGAATCTAGTTTTGTATGGAACATATCTGAAAATAAAAGAAGAGATTGGAAAAATTTGTGGGTGACAGATTTGCAATAAAAATTCTGAAAGTTGGAATTTATAATGATGTCTCACGAATGTTGTATACCCGTGACACAGGTGAGGAGAAAAGATATGTCCAGAAGGAACAGATGAAGGTTGTCAAAGCTGAAGATGATGAAAAAAGGCTACTGTTGAGCCATGAAAACCCCGTGATAAGCCATGATCGCCTGAAAATTATTGTGTTGAGGTAACACAAGCCGGAGGTACGCCTCGTCAGAGAAAGTTTGAGGGATGCCTCGACTGTAAGACTCGATAGAGTCTCTAAAATTTCCCTGTGCGAGAAAACCTTGGCAGGGCAAGATGGATCGCCCGAGGGATTGTATAAAAGTGAAGGGGATGTCTGAGCCTGGGCCTGGAGGGTGAGTGACCGCAAGGAAGAGGAGACCTTAATAATTCTTGTAAACTATTGGGATCATGTACACAGTGGGTAGTTTCCCGTGCGGAAAAACCTTGGAAAGGAAGATGAAATCATGATAGCTCTTGTGAACTATTGAATTGGAATCATGCATCCAATGGGTACGTCAAGGAAAGCGATGAGCATGGATAACAAAACTACCACGTGGATACAGATCCACAAACTGCACAGATAAGTATTGTGCTAAGATTATGAAAATTTCCTTTTGAATTTTGAACAACAGTAAGATGTTTTCATACAAAATTGTGATTAATGTGCTTGTTGTCCAAGAATTATTGAAGGCAAATGATGAAGACTAAGATCCTGAAAGAGGACCTGACCGAGGACGAAGGCCAAGACTTATGAAGTGGCTGAATGAGAAAGGCATGACATGTGTTTTTGAGAAAGAACATCGAGGACGATGTTCCTTTAAGGAGGAGGGAATTGTAACACCCTGTTTCCCCCAATTTGCAATTAATCATAAAATAGGAATTACCATGCTAAGGCATGATGAAAATGTAAATGTATTATTGATTGAGTTGCCAAACAACTCACTGTGGGGGTAAATCCTTGAAAGTACTGGCCATGATATCACTATAGGAAGAATGTGAAAACTATAAGAGAGGGTTCATATATCAAATAACCCCAAATATCCCTTGATAAGGATGACAAACATCCTTCGAATCCAAAGGAAAGAAAATCAGTCAATTAAGAAAGGACCGGTGGTTGAATCACCAACCACCCCCATGAATGGAAACATGGGCTATCAGTTCGAAGTACCACAGGGACTTGCAGACCTGAGCTTCCTTCTGACAGAAGGAACAAAATAAGTCGACAAAAACCTCCCAAGGTAAGAGGGACACACACAGGGGAGAGAAGACATGGGAAGAGATGAGGAGATGCGCAGAGCTCTCCAACGATTCATGAGATGAAGGCCGCGAGCTTGATGCCGAGGGGCATCTGAGAAACCTCGCTGAGGCCATCACCGAGAGAGAAAGCTCTGAGTTACAGAGAACATGATCCAAGAATAAGAAAAAATAGAGAGAGAACCCTTGAGAGCTGTGAGAATTTCCTGGTGATATCATGGCTTGGCACGGGGGTGGCCAGAGTGCTAAGATTGAATGCCTCTGAGCCTATGGTCGGGTGGAAGGATGAACACCCACAGTTAGTTGGTTGGCGGCAACCTGTAATAGATAAGTGATTTCTTACCATGTGTAATTTATCTGTAACTGTGTAGGAATTGGCTATACTGTGTATGTTACAGGAATCGAGCATATTTCTTAATGGATATACTATATCCCCCTTATTTTTGCTTGATTGTATAATTAGGCCAGTAAGAAAGCATATGGTTAGGTTAGGTTTTATACACGTAAATACTTGTGTCCTATGGTGGCATAAGACCGAGTCACGAATTGTGCGTTCGTCGACCATGGACACAGTTTCATTTATGCATGTAAACCTTCCTAATCCTTTTGAGTCCCTTGGAGGACGAAGCCTGTTAAGCTCAAGAGAGGTAGCGTAGATATGCACAGGCTCTCTGCAAGGCAAACCGAACCCATAACTCCTTGATGAAGGAGCGCAATAGTTATGCTGAAGACTCTTCTACGAGTCAAGTCCAGGAGAAAGAGCGCAAAGCTCTCAAGTCCTTCATAGCTGACGAAGCTCAGGAAGGAGAACGAGTTTCAAATACCGAAAGATAGTACCCTTTCATTTCCTAGATGCACGGACGAGATCCTTTCGGAGGATCTGAGGTCTGTCACGACCGTTAGATTGGAGGAAGGAACGTAGGCATTAATGCCTCGACCCCTTTCAGGCTTCGCAAGTAGCGAAGACATCGGGATCGTAGATCCGAAGATCCATGGGAGTTAACTGGACCGTCCATCGGAGGGACACGTGGCTGCTGGTCGACGTTTCGGCACCCGGGAAACCAAAGGGCAAGGACCCTTGTCTTCGCAAGTCGCGAAATCCCGGTGTACAAAACCCCGAATCGGTTTAGTGTGAATAAGTTTGAGAAAGCTGGGATGAGATCGCAACCATTGATCATCCCGAAAAGATCACAACATTTGATCGTGGCTAAAGGTCACAGTCGTCCATCAGAGGGACATGTGGCTGCCGGTCAACGTTTTGGCACCCGGGAAACCAAAGGGCAAGACTTATCGTCTTCGCAAGTCGCGAAATCTCGGTACCCGGAACTCTGACGCGCTCTGTGGTAGAAAGGAGGAGTTCCGAAAGGATCTGGACCGTCCATCGGAGGAGACGTGTGGTGAGCGGTCAGAGTTCGGGGAAAGCTTCGAAATCTCGTGAGCTGTTGGATCACGTACAAGGAATCACGTATTGGGTTTCGGGTTTGAAGAGTCAAAAGACTTGACTCTCTTGCATTTCGAACTCCCGGTTATCGAAATCCCGATACGGCCAGGACCGTCGGATCAGGGGAAGATTCACAGCCATCGATCTCAACAAAGGTAAGATTTCGGGTTTCGGAGTTTACAGAGTCGAAAGACTTGACGCGCTTGTATCGCTAAGTCGCGAAATACGAAAAGGCGCCTAGTTTGTTTGGCCTATGGTCGTAACCAACGATCACATGGAGGTGGACAAGGAAAGAGTTAGCCTGCGCTAGGCCCCCATAGGACTTCGGAGATTCTGTCCCTCGAGAAAAAGACAAAAAATATATTATGCCATAGTGGGTATGTGACACACCAAGTATTGCATGCTAACCTTGGGATCATCACCAATAATGTTCCCTTGCATTGGGATCATTAATAGTAAGGTAAATTCCACATGTGTGAGTGATCTTCTCCTCATTTCACTCTAGTTTGACTAGTTAGTTGGCCAATTAACTAGGACTAGGTGGTAGTAGACTCCAGTGACTGTCAATGTGTGTCACATTTCTCTAGAACACTACTAATGTGCATTAGTTGACCACTATGGCAAGTTAGTTGTGTGATATAGAGTATATCACTTGTATTGTATCATTTATCTCACTTGGTTAATAGAAATTATTTCATTCTTTCCTCCATTTTTTTGTCTTCTCTTCACAACATTTGCAAGTTGTGTATGTTTGATTGTTAGCTAGATCTTTTGTGTAGGTATCTTACAAAATCTACATGGTATCAGAGCCCACAAGCTGCTAGCAAGGATTTCCACCAACACTCTTTTGCAGGTATCGAATACAGAACAAAGAAACAAGAAATATGGAATTTCTCGCATCTGCAATTCTAACACCATATAACTACTTCAACTGGAAGCCAATAATTACCCACATGCTCATGGGTAAAGGCTCATATCAGATAACTATGGCCACATAAATAGAACCCACTTCGGTAGTGGAAAAATCCAAATACTTCAATCACATGGACGGGGCTTACGGTCTCCTATGCAGGTCTATTTCTCCCGACCTATGGTTTCACATCGATGCATGAAAGACATCAAATGAGATCTAGACCACCTTGGATGGTCTCTTTGACAAGCAGGATGAAATGAGGGGCCATTTGCTCGAAGTAGAATTGAACTCCTTGGATCCAAATAACTTTGACAATCTCCAATATTTCTTCACCAAATTTAAATCTCTCCTTCGTGAATTGAAAGACCGTGGTATCGACAAATCCAAAGCAGAAAAACAATTGGTTCTTTCTATAATGGAAAAACTTGGAATGGAATACAATGTATTTGTATCCACATTTCATTCTAACAGATTCATCGCAAGAGCAACGTGGACCATGCCTTCATTGTCACAGCTCATTGAGGCTTTAACACAGGAGCAGGATAAGATCATTCATATGGGCATAATCAAGGGCCTAAAGGCACATGCACTTGTTGTGCATGACAACAACAACTCTCAAAATCCTAAATCCAAATAGAAAGGAAACCAAAAGGCGCATGCAGAGTAAAAGAAGGAAGCGTACTCCAAACCCTTCAATGATTCCTCTGGTTCCAAAGGTGGAAAAAGCAAGCAAGGGAATAAGTGTTGTTACTGCAATCATGGGAACCATCCAGAATCTGCATGCATGAAGAAGCATATTGATCATATGGCATAGACTCTTCAAAAGAAGAACCTTGGGGTTCACATTCCTGAAGCTTCCAAGAAGAAGTAAGAAGATCAAGCCCCTAAGAAAGGTAATTCTCATGCATTAATAGTTATTCATTCTTCACCTAACACATGGATTGTAGATTTAGGTGATTCCCACCACATGGCAAACACAAAGGATATTCTATCTTTTGTAACTGCATGCATGGGGCCTCCTATCCTCATGGGGGATGAATCTCCAGTCGAGGTCAACGGAAAAGGGATAGTGGAACTAGATCATGGAAGCTTTGAGAACATACTACATGTTCCTCAACGTTCCATGAATCTTCTCTTGGTGTATCAGATTACACAATCAGGATCAGGAAAAAAGGTGGAGTTCACACCAGACTCCATGTCCATATTCGACATGAAAGACAACTCCAAAATTGTTGTCGAGGAGGTAAATCATAAATCTCAATTATACTCGCTTCCAGTAAACCCATGATGCCTCTGCATTGTTATATGGTTCAATCTTCAGAACCGCAGACCTATAGAGAGGTTGCAGGGAACCCCTTCTAGGAAGCAGCCATGCAGGAGGAGTACAAATCTCTCCTCGAGAACCATACTTAGGATCTGGTTCCGCTTCCTTCAGATAGGAAGCTTTTCAAATGTGGATGGGTCTACAGGAAAAAAAGGCCAGCGAATAGACAAGTGAAAAGACACTAGGAAAGATTGGTTGTGGAGGGATTTTGGCAGATACACGAGATCGACTATGATGAAACCTTTGCTCCAGTAGAAAAGTTAGATTCTATTAGGTTGGCCCTTGCCATCGGGGCAACGAGGGATGGAAAGTACATCAGATGGACATGAAGAATTCTTTTCTTCGTGGGGATCTTTCAGAGGAGATTTATATGGAGCAGATACCTGTATTCATATAGAATTCATCTTTAGTGTGCCGACTCAAAAAATTTCTCTATGGCCTCAAGAAGACTCCTATATCATGGTATGCAAAGATGGACTCCTTATTTCTCTCCAACAATTTTGGTCACGGCTCAAAATCACATGAAGCAACAACAAACCATGGTCATTCAAAATGTCAATTTGTTGAAGGGGACTAGGTGTTTCTTCATCTGCAAACATATAAGAAAACTTCACTCAAATCTTAACAATGTTAGAAACTCACCCCCACATTTTACGGTCCTTATACAATTCTTAAGAGACTAGGATCCATGGCCTACTAGTTAACTCTACCCTATCACTCAAAGCTCCATCCTCTTTTTCATGTTTCTTGACTCAAGAAAGTAGTTGGAGCTAAGTGACAGACTCAAACCCGCCTCCCTGAATTGGATGAAGAAGGCTCCATTTGGTTGTAGTCTCAAGCAATATTGGACCACCAAAATTGTCATCTCCGTCAACGCACCATCAAGGGTGTTTTAGTTTAGTGGAAGGATACACCACAAGAAGATGCGACATGCGAGTAAATTACCATTCTGCAACAATTTCCCCATCTCAATCCTTGAGGACAAGGTCGTTTTTCAAGGGGGAGGGCATGTTAGGGACCTAACCTCCCTAACCCCTCATGTAGGTAGAATAATACATTTTATATGTAATAAAGGCCAACATTATTAAATACGATCTAGATAACAATGTGAACAATTCTATTGTAAGAAGACTTAATAGAAGATTTTGTTGAGCCCGAAAGCTCACAGAGAAACAATTTTACAATAGAAAACAAGAGATCAATGGGAAACACATACAAGACACAAGTTTACATGGTAAAACCCTTTACAGGGAAACATCCACAGGGAAATGTATCGATATTCTTATTGCTCAGCTCAATAACATAGATTACAATCACCTGTTTGGGCTTACACTCTTTAGCCCTCCTTGGGGTTGACCACCATGCCATTTTTCCTCTAAAAGATTTACATATTAATATCCTTCACAATTACATGAAATTGATTCATCGATTGTTGCACCATACAATTTTGCGTTAATTTGTTATACAGTTCAACAATATCCTATTTTAGGATGAATGCATCCCGTAATTTCTGGTAAGTTGTTGACATTGTTTCAATAGTTTACACTTCTAGAAATATCTTCCTCTAGAATGTTATTGCGAAGATAGAATTAGTATAAATAGGAGTAGAAGGCATGATAAATTCTTGTCTTGAGAATTATTGTAATAGAGTGATGCTCTGCTAGAGGTTTCCCCCTTGAAGAGGCAAGTGAACTTGGCTTTCTATCAATAAATGTATCATTGTTGGTGTTATTGTTCTCTATATTTTGTTGTTTTGTTAGTGTTTTCATAATATTTATGTTTTTTCTTATTATAATGCATTTGGTACCTTAAAGAAATGAGTGATACTTAGGGAAATAGAAAGTGCTTAGTGTGATTAGGATATAGATTGTGTTACTCAGTCTAAACAACTCAATAGTATGAGTCATCTTAGAAAATGGGCATACTTTTAAACAAGAACATGTTTCCCATGGTAACATGATGCAAGTGAGAAAACTTGAATGCCATGACATCCTATTCAATCGTCCTAAGGTAACCACAACTTCATGACATGCTAGGGGGTTATATCATCATGTGTAAACAATTATTACACGTGGAGTATCTATGGAGTGACTTGGACCACCAAGGTGTATTTGAGCATCTTAAGTAAGCACTTCATGATTCATCAAGCATGAATCATGTCTCAATTGGAGGATGAAAGGAGTCGGTATGGATATTACAAGAGATCCATGATAACTCATGCAAGAAAGTACATGATATTGTTGTAAGGGTACCCAAAGGTTGCTACCTTTGAGAGGGTAACATCTAGCTCCTACTCATAGAAATAAACTCCATGCAAGAGTGCATGAGAACTAAAGATTCTTTGCATATCGATGACCTACACACACTACAGAAACAATAAAGAACACAAAATTTTGGGGTGAATCTACTACCCCAATTATACAAAAATAAAAATGACTACTACATCAAATAAAAAATTTCACTAAATCAAATGCAAGTGTATGCAAAATCAATATGCATCAGGAAAATTAGGCAAGTACAAGAAAGTAAACACACAAATGAAAAAAAACCTTGCATGAAAATAAAATACACTCTAATATACTACTTAAGGATCTTATTCATGCCTACCCTACTACCTAACTAAAAGACGTGGCTTCTAGGTGAAATCAAATATCCAATGCAACCACTCAAGGAACTTATCAACTATTTGAGTTCTTCCCTTGTGTTTGGTTATAAACCAAAACAGGGATATTTCAATCATCAGGTGGTTGTCAGGTAAAATCTCAACCACGTTTAAGTCCTAAAACCAAGCTAGGCCATATCTATCAAGAACATGGCCCAAACTACACTAAGGTTGATTCATACTTCCACAAAATTCCTCCATCCAAAGGTCAATATGGATAATATAAACATCATAGTCGTTCAAACTATTGACATCACTTGTCAAATCATCGAGGAAGAGAGGCTTATAAGGCAGCTCTAGTTGAGAATCATAATGTTGAATGCCAAAGTTTCCTTTAGTCAGAGGAAAAGAGGAAGAATATTCATGACTCGAAGGAAAATTAGAAAGATGAGGGTACTGATAGGTCAAAGGTAGGCTCTCCAAGGTAGGTGGTAAGGAATACTCTATATCCAAAATGGCCCTATCAAAATCAACCCTTTCACAAGGATGGGAACAATTCACTTCACATTCCCCAAGAATTGGACTAGTTGATCTTTCACCAGGATCTTCTAAGTGCAATTCCATGTCATGTCAAAGTTTGTCAATCAAATATTTACCCTCATTCTCAGTGTCATAAACTGGATTCCCTTCAAAGTAAGAACATTCTACATCCCACTTAAATTTCTCAAGGTGGGAAAAGTCATCAAGGAAGGAGGGAACATGTATGGATATTTCTTCAAAGCTAACCCTCTCAGACTCACCTTCTTCATGAAATTTTTCTACAAGAGGATCTTTGAAAAGTTGGAGGTCAACATCACTCCCACGGTCTATATAATATACATGATCTCCTTCAAAGTAAACAAATTTTGTATCTTATTCAGGTCTTTCACTATAGAACAAATCCTCAAGGCTTTCATTTTCATCATGGAATAAGGGAGAATCCATTGTTTCCTCTTCAAGTTTCACCCCTTCAATATAATCAAATGACGAATCAATGAGCTCAATATCCTGACAAGGGTATCATTGATCATGTCCAAAACTTTATGTTGATAAGAAAAAAAAATTGGTCATTTTCACACTCAAAGTTCATGTCCACATCTTCTTCATGAGGTCGTTCTAAGGACTCTTCTACACATTCCTTCCTTCTCAAACTGTCAAAATATTCATCAAGAGGTCCCAAAGTCTAGGAAAAAGTACAAGTTACTATGTTATATTCATCCATAACTTCATCTTCAATTCCCTTCATCTCATTTTCCTGAATGGATTCACATAGAAATTCTTCTACACTCATGTGTTCTTCATAGCCTTGGGTATCTTCATGAGGTAATTCTTCTTCAATTTTTTCACCAAGTGGTTGGCTAAGAGATGATACTTCATCATGAGGTGGATCTTCAATTGTTTTTGAAACATTCTTCTCAAGGGTCAAATACTCTTTCTTCTTGATTAAATCCAAGTGGGCATTATTCTCTTCAATATTAATGCTTATTTCAACCCCTAATAGTATGAAGGATTCCTCGCCCTTTTTCCAAATAATATATCTATCACCCTTTTTCCTTCATGAAAAAATTCAATCAGTAGTTAATAGCTCAGAAATTAATGCACATTCCCAATTCTCCACCCTTCTCCGGTGTCAAAACTATTGGAACAATGCAAGGACTTAAGCTTTTTCAAATCATCCCTTTGTCAAGTAATTCATGTACCTAGACATTTACTTCTTCACTCTTTGTGGGAATCATTCGATAAGGAGTATTATTAGGTAGAATTTATCTTCGAATCAAATCAATAAAATGTGAAATGATTCTCATAGGAGGCATTCCCATAGGCATATCATTGGCAACAATCACTGCAAACTCACCCAACAATTTTTGAATCTCTATTACCATGTAACTCTTTTTCTCATCTTCTTGTACCTTCTTTGGAATTATGGAAAAACATGAATTTTTCTTCTTTTGTTCCTTCAAAAAATTATTTGGTTGAGCACAACATTACACAACCACTTCTACTATCACTACTTCCAATATCACTATTGTCCATTGTCATTGTCTCAACTTCCACCATTGACTCTATCCTATAACATTGTCCATCTTTATTTAATTCATATATATTTTCCATGCCATCATGGAGAACCTTTGTATAAAATAGCCGCGGTCTCCCCAACAACACATGACATGCATCCATCTCCACCACATCACATAATACTTGGTCACTGAAGTAGATGATCTGGAAACTCAACAAGAATTAATCCATCATAATGACTTTTTGACCCTTTTGTAGTCATGAAACCCATGTATTGGGAATCATGTATGCACTCCAATTTCGGCTTATCAATCACTTCTATGGATACAAAATTATTACTTTCACCATTTATAATCAAATTGCAACATTTACCCTGAACCTTGCATTTAGTTTTAAAAACCCTCTTCCTCTATTTAGGCTCCTTTGTAGCCTTGCTTCCAGGTTTGAGCAACACCCTTTTGAGCATAAGGTTTCTACCTTGTTCATGTTGAAGTACTACAACATTGTCTCCCACAACTAGTTCCTCATTTGCTTGTGTGACATGATTTCTTGCTTGATTCCTTCTTACCAGATTATACTTCTCTGGACATTCAGATTCTTTGTGCCCTTCTACTCCACATTTGTAGAAAGTAATGACATACTTACCCTTTCCTCTTCAAAACTCTCTACCTCTGCCAATGGGTTGTCTCCTTTGGTAACTTGATCACTTGACATTTCAACTTCTCTTCCTTTTCTAGAGAGTCCTCTTACAGCCTTTGCTCTTCCTCTTCCTCTAAGATTATTTCCTTTGCAATTATGCTGCCACTTCCTATTCAAATTTTCCTTTACCTTTAAAGAAATATAATATGAGTCATCCATGGTTCAAAAATAATGAGTACTCATCTAATCTTGAATTTGGAAATTCAATCCATTCACATACCCCACTTCCCTTTGGTACTTTGGCTCTTTAAGTTTGAATTTGAGTGACAATTTGAAGAATCCTTCTATATACTCTTGGAAATATGTCTATTTTGATTCAAATTCTCTACTTGTCTGCACAAACTTTGTTGGTAATCAATAGGCGATAAATTCTCCTTGATCTTACACACCATTTTCTTCCAGGGCTTTATCTTCTCCTATTGCTTGTCTATTCTATCTTTCTTCACAACATTACACTAGAGTACAACATGCCCTTTCAACTTCTCATAAGTTTTCGTAAATTTGTTGTAAGTTTTCTTCTATTAAGATTATTCTTTGAATGGGTTTGCATTCAATGCTTCATCATCGCTATTTCATTTTAAATTGGGATTCAAAGAAATTGATAATGGCCTAATGACTAGTTTCTTTGATAGAAAAAATGCTTCCAAGAAGAACCACCACTTGACAGTCCCTGAAGACACTAAAAGGAAAATGGAGAGAGCTTGGTGAAGCATCTACACATGTACCATTGGAAGGAGTGGAGCCACTAAAAAATGTAGAGTTGTTGATCATAGTTACTTTAAAAAATGTTTTTTTATAGTCGCCATTATATAGAGATACCCATACAACCATTAGAACTAAGGCTATTCTTCCTACATGGAATGCACTTTTCATTAAGATCAAGGATGATGATTACCCCACATCAATATCACACAATGACCCAACCATCAAAGAAATATATGACAAGGTTTTTTCGAATTCCCAACCTTCTCTGCTACATATGGTTGCAGCAAGGGCTTCCTTTTTTCTTTTCATCAAAGCACTGGAATGGATTATTAGCCATGATGACAGTTAAAATTTCATAATTAACCATGAGCAAGGGAAGTGTGTCGCACGTTTCTCCATATGTAAATTAGCAAGTATTACAAACTGCCTGAGACGAACCTATTACTCAATGATTTCATGGTATCATTTCATAGGCAACATTATGTGGTCAAGATAGTTGCCATTTGGTGGAAGGAAGTGATCTGGATTATGCTAAGAACAAAAAGAGATACAAACAAAAATATAGCAGAGAACACATAAATACAGTAAAACCCAACTTCTATTAATGAATAAGATAGAAAAACATTATAGAACACAAACTGATAGAATGGGGTAGCTTATCTCTGAAGATAAAGAGATGTTGCTTACACTTCATTCACAACAAGATTTACATCACACTCCAATGCATGCTTAAAGGGCCCCTTTCACCTCAATTATATATGAGAGAGTGAGAGGAGAATAATTCCCATGATACATATGGGATAAATTGTTCTAAGTTTATAAAATTCCATAGGCATGTAAAACACTAGGACTTCCCCAGTGGTCACCCATCCCAGTACTACTCTATCCTAAGCACGCTTAACTGCGGAGTTCTAATGAGAGCTGGTGCATTAACACTATGTTGTAGGAATGTACATAATACCACTAAGAAATTATTACATGATGTATGTATTTAACAAATAGAGATGGAATTACATTACATTCCCCATCAAAAGGATGAATATCATAGTTTATCAAAACCATAGGCTTGAAAATGTTGATTCAATAGAAAAGGTGGATAGCCACCGAGATCCACCTGTATCATTCAATGGAAAAGGTGGATGGACACCGATATCCACCTAGATCATTACTCCCCCCTTAGAAAGCAATGGTCCCCGTTGCATCAAGTTCCCTCAAGAGATGGGGAATTTTTTGTTGAATATGAACCTTGGTGAGCCACTTTCTTTGTTAAAGTAGTTGTCCTGCTTATACTTGGTATTAGCATGTTGAAGGATGTCATGAACCAGTTTATGGAGGTGCTATATCCGTTAAAAAAATTTGGTTGCATGATCTTCCTTGATCTGATTGTGGGAGGAATCTATCAGTGAATATGCAACAGGAAGAGATATATCAATGGGGGCTATTGGTTGTAACCCCATGCATGCCTAATAAGGGTCATGGGCAATAGAGCTATGTTGAACATATGGAAGACTCTCATTCTCTAGAAGGGAGAGTCTATAGATTGGACCATTAGGTAAGGGAGGATCAGGCACCAAGTTAATGAAATTCTTGACTTAGTAGTGCAGAGACAGCCCTGTAGGTGAAAAAAATATCTTTTTACTTCTCTACAATCTTGTCAACTTGCTTATGTTGTATAGAAATGTCGTGGGCCAAGGTTGTAGTGGTCACATTGGCCTTCTATTCACTATCTGACTGGATTGTGAAGAGGGAAAAATCTGTGGTCTAAGAGATTACTTTGTGGCATTGTTTTTCCAAGATCAATGAAGTGGAAATAGTTGGAGTTACCTCCGGTACCATATAGAGATTACCTCCCAAAGTAACAATGACATTGTGGGGTCAAGAATCATAAATAACATGCCATTTCCACATATATGGTTTTCCTAAAAGAACATCACAAACTTCAAGTGGGGAAACATCACACAATACCTCATCCTTGAAGGGATTGATGTTGGAGAACAAGTGGCACTGTCGGATGACACAGATGTCTCATCCTCAGCTCAACCATACAATGGTGTATGGTTGGGGGTGTGTCATCGTTGGTAGCTTCAATCTCTTGACAACCTCGACTGAGATCAATTTCTTCTGAATCTATTTTTCAATAGTTAAATGTAGTGGGGTACCCTTTACCCACATCTACAAGTGGAAGAGGCGCTCCCCCTCCTCAAATTCCTCTGGTTCTTCTGGTCGTATTGGTGTGGCTGTGATGGTAGCAGTGGGTTCTGCATCAATGATTTGTTTCCCTTTATTATGCTATAAATCAAGCTCTCATTCTTTTTCTTTGAGCTCATCTACCAATGAATGTTTCGAGTGACATTCATCGGTGTCGCTCTAGGCGATTTTGTGGAACCCACACCACTTTCTGGTGTCTTTCTTAGACTTCTCGTTACCCTTTTTTTCCTATATCTTGGACTAGGTCTCTTGAGGTTGGCCTTCCTTGCTCTATCCTTTGTTTTGTGAGTTAGGTTTTCCTTTGGCACACTTCTGTTGTGGTGTATTTTCAAACCTGAACTCTTGCTTACTCCGTTGCTTAAATTTCTGCTCAATTTTGACTACATATCGATAAGAAGTTCCAGTGGGGAGATGTCTAATAAATCCATCTATGTTTATATGTACCTATGTAGACCACTGCGGTACTTCAAAACTAGGCACCACTTGGAGTATTTGATACCCATCTTTGAGCGCAAGGTATGAAAGATGTTAGTGTACTATGGCACCATCTGGTCTCTTTTCTGACGCAAATTCATCCATCTTATGTGTTGGTCATCATAGTTTCCGACAGGGTAGAACGCCTCCTTGAGGGCATCTACAAAGGCTGCCCAAGTGGGTTCTCTCCCAAAAGGCATATATTCATTCACAGTGTATCTCTCCTAGTAACCTTCCCACCAAGACCTAACATGAGGAAGGTATTTAAGGAGTGCAAAGGTGATCATTTTGCTTTCAGAATTTTTTTGGACAGAGTAATAACCTTCTGCAAGATTCAACCATTTTTCTAGAGCATCTGCATCTATTTGGCCTTCAAATAAGGGGATATCAAAATTGACTTTTACCTTGAAGGGTGTTGCACCTTTGAAATGGTTTCTTGTCGAATATGCTTTGGCCTCCATTGGTAGTCATTGAAAAATTTGAGTGAAATTTTCAATCATCTCATTCCTCTATCACACAAGGGATTCCTCGAGTAACATCTTGAAAGGATATCCTGCTCTATCATCTCTATTTTATTCCATCATGGGCTTAGGTTGGCGAGAGTGGTTGTTCTCAAGAGAAACTAGCTCGATACCCAACTCTCTATACCCTGACCTCATCAAGGACATGATCTGAAAAACGACAATGAGCAGACTGCTCTGATACCACTGATCTGGATGATACTGAGAAAAAAATGAGATACAAACGAATATATAGAAAAGAACACATAAATACAGTGAAACCCAACTTCTATTAATGAATTGAATAGAAAAACAGTGTAGAACATAAACTAGTAGAATGGGGTAGCTTATCTTTTAAGAGAAAGAGATGTTGGCTACACTTCATTCACAACAAGCTTTACATCACACTCCATTGCATGCTTAAAGGGCCTCATTCACCTCAATTATATATGCGAGACTAAGAGGAGAATAATTCCCATGATGCATGTAGGATAAATTGGTCTAAGTTTATAAAATGTCATAGGCATATAAAACACTAGGACTTCCTAGGTGGTCACCCATCCCAATACCACTCTAACTCGAGCACACTTAACTATGGAGTTCTAATGGGATCTGGTGCATTAACACTATGTTATAGGTATGCACATAAGACCACTAGGAAATAATTGATGTCTTTAATTAACAAATGGAGATGGAATTACATTACATTCCCCATCAAAAGGGTTAATATCATGGTTTATTAAAACCATGGGATTGAAAATGTTGATTTGGTGGAAAAGGTGGATTCCCACTGAGATCCACCTGGATCAACAAGACATGAAATTCTTCATTCGGTCTTCATGGTGGTACATTGTGATAGGTCTAAGGGAACCCTATATGTATGTTACCATCATTATTGGGGTGCCATCATTGCAATACAACTTAGTAACCGAATTAAACAGGATCAAAACCCCTTTCCATGTGAAGTGCCCTCATTTTACATGGCCTCTTACTTGTTATATGTTATGTGTTCCAAAAACATCTTCTCTAAGATGAATCTAAGTTGGGATATGTCAAAACCCCATGTTCATGTATATTTCAGCATGTTGTGGGAAAATAAGTATAAGAAGTCTTACTATATGATATGTGACATGTTCTTGGCTCATATTTATTTCATAATATTTTTCCAAGAATTTCCAAGGTTATCAAAACAAGAAAATAAGATTATGTCGCATATCGAGAATTGGTATATTGAAAAGAAACATACATACATTAGAATTTTCGGAGAAACTGGATCCCCTCACTTGTTACGTACATATGTCCATGACAAGATTTTCCCAGGGGAAATTTTTTACCAAAGCATTCTTCAGGGGTTCAATGCTTCCTTGGTCAAAGACAAAAAGAGAGTTTTTATCCCCTATGGATTTCAACTTGGATATTACTTTGTCAAGGACACTCCATGGGCTAGGTAGGACGGTTTAACTCATGTGGAATACAAATTTGATTCTGGAAGGTACAGAAGGAATGACCCCAAGGGTTTGGTGCTCAAGAATGTTTAGAAGGTTGATTATCATTGGACTTACACCCATGAAAAATGGGAAGATGTGGTATTTACTAAATATGCACAAAACATGGCTCGGGTTCTAGAAAGAAAAGATACTCCTTCTCTCACGATATTGAAAACCATTTCTCTATAAAAACAAATAGATTTTATGATGCATAGTGTTACAACTGAGAGAGAGAGAGATAGAAGAAGGTAGGAAAGTAGAATAAATTCGGCTAAATATAGAGACTGAGCACTAGGCCATTGAAGAAGAGCAAAATAGGGTAGCCTGAGAATAGGAGCTTGACTGAAAGATCAAGGAAGAGTTGTATAGGAAATAATATGAGGAAACTACTCAACAGGAGCTTGAACAAAGAAGGATAAAATTCGAAGCAAAAAAAAGAATAAAGTATTTGGAGGATAAAATAAAGAAAGAGGAGGAAGCAAAGGATAATAAATAATTGTTAAGACAACAAGAATTGCAGGAAAAGCAACGTGAGGAAGAGAAATGAAACTTAGAGATGGAGGAAGAAAAAAATATTACAAAAAACCTACTAATCAACCAACATATCCTCGTCCTACAGAAATCCCTCCTCATAATATAATGGATTTAACACAGGATGATGAAGAGGAGGTAGTAAAAAAATTCTCAATAGAGAATGAAGTTGATCTAGGTGTAGAAAAAACATCTTAGGATCCAAACACCAAAAGAGTAACTTAAGAACCAGTAGGAGAAGAAACCCATGAACCTTTAGAAGGATCACCTAAATATCTTCATGCAACTGAGAGAGTTGATAAATAATAAGCAATTGGCATAAACCCTTAGTTATAAAAGAAAGAAGAGGCTAGAAAAACACCTAAGCTAGAAAATAAACAAAGGGAGTCTACATCTGAAATGGTTGAGGTGACACAAATCCCTATTCAAACCAAAGATGAGAAGAAAATTATACCATCAATGGATCAAGTACAAATCAAAGACCAACAACAGACAAGTCTAATAGTAGAAAAGGAATGTGATCAACCATGAAAATATTAGAGTGCAGACATGGAGGTAGAGTCAGCTGAAAAACAAGCAAAAATGGTAGACAAAGGTAAGAGTCTTGTCATGGAGAAATTTTATACCCCAGGCAGTTTCGAAAACATCTTGTCCTGGGGATATAAACCACTTCCTGAACCATTGGATGAGGTTGTTGATGTGGAATCCATTTTTTACAATAGAAAGAGGAAATCTATTGCAAGGATAATGCAAAGGAATATGAAGATGATACTGGATAGTGCTTCGTCATTGACATTAGAGGAGACCATGTTTGATGAAAAAAAGGCCCTGGTCAATGAATTGTTGGGGGTATGAGTGGCCATATCACATGCCACTATAGAAAATAATAGATTGGAAGAAAGAGAAGCTGAAACAATGAGGAGAGAACTGGAATCTCTCAGGCATCAGGTAAAATACTATAAGTGCACTGTTATCACACAATTTGTAGCTAGGTCAAATGGCTAAAGGATAGAGGCCAAACTGGCGTAACAGGAACCTTCCCCACCCAATGTCACCTCAACGGGGAGGTTCTTTCTATTTAGGAAGGTTAACCTAGGGGAGACGTCCCCGGTAACCTGGGGTTTTGAAGAGGCCAAAGTATAAAGGTCAAAGCAAAAGTTCCTCCTCACAGGTTACCACCAAGGTCAGATAGTCCGGCTAATCAGCCAGTAAAGAAGTGTATGCCCAAATGAGAACACCTGCCCAGAACAAGACAACAACAAATAATATATGCAAGCTATAATTCAGTGGGTTAGTACTTCATGCAACTATCTGACATTAATATGTAAGCAATTTAAAGCAACAAATATCAATGAGATCAACGTTTTGTCAATATAGCAGTGGAAAAGTATCAACTCATCAATAACTATTGGGATGATGTAGCCAACAAACCAATCTTTTACTCAATAAATGATTTCAACCATCATCTAATTGCTTATCATCAAAATTTGTTGTGTCAAGATAGAATAACCAAGTGTGACGTCAACCTAGTTAGGGTTAGCTAGTTAGTTAGGGTTTCAAATTTAAAAGTATTGAGAGGTTGTTTGAGAACTATCACTTCAACATTGTGTGTCTAAGATCAGTGCCTAAGGGTAGATGGAGTCAATTTAGGAGAGGAAGCAAAGTTGAAGGAATAAATTCTAAGGAAAAGAGGGAAGGGTTCTAGAGTGTTGCAATGGCAAGGCCCTAGAATCAAAACCCTAGGGGAAAGAGGCTCACTCTGGTGTTGCTTAAGCAAGGCCTCGTGCTCTTTCCTCCTTCCTTAGGTCAAACTTGGAAAAACTGCTAGCATAAAAGATAAGCTAAAACAAGAGAGTGGGGTGAGGGAGAGTGTTGCAATGGCCAGGCTCTATCACCAAACCCTAGAAGATGGATGGCCCTAGGTGTAGATAACCTAGGCCTGGGACGTCACCTCCTTTTTGACCTTTAAAAACAAAGCTAGCACAAGGGAAAGAAGTGAAAAGAGTGTAGCAAAGGCTAGGCTCTTTCTTCCTTCTTCAATGGATGAATATTTCTCTTTTAGGGGACATGAAACAAGGACCTACTTGTGTGCTTGTCACCTAGGGTTAAATCAACAAATTTATAAGTAAATGCAAGAATATAAACCTACAACCATTCAATTAAGAATTTTTGCAAGCAAAACACTTACACATCATGATGAAAAAGCATGTGCAAACCCTAGTTGTAAACCTTCCTTCAAGAGAAATGCCAAAAATTCCAAGATAATCCTTCCACAAACAAGTGCACCTCACTTTAAAAGACCAAATACCCAAACTAGGGTGCAAAAATCAGACCTCACAAGAGAGTGAGTTATGTTGTGATGTCAAAATGAGGGAATAACTCCTCAGTATATAGTGTATCATGACCTATAATTAAAATTAGGTCATTAAAAATAGCCGACAAGGCTACAAACCAAAATCATACTGTTTTTACATTAAACTGTTTTCTAAAACCCTAAATGAGCAAAAGATGAGACATCAAGCCCTCCCGAGGGAGACGTTAGGCCCTTTTGGGGCTAGTGCAGCATCCAGAAGTCAGATGTTAGCCCTCCTTGGGATTCTCCAAGCTACCACACATGTCAGCTGTCCTGTCAAACTAGCACACGTTCAAGATGACGTCAATGGCTCCTAGTGACGTCCCGACCATCAAAGGGAAAATGTTCCATCTGAAGTGGGTCAAGCCCCCTGGGCTGGGTTCATCCAAAGTGTCCTGGATGAAACATCCTTCTTCTTTTCATGTGCAAAGGCTCGACCAATCACTGTCATGTCTCTGCCCCTGATGGGGTCCCAACAACCATCTGATGGGCTCTTCAGCCCCATGGAGATCCAAACTAATCATGTCCCCATGTGTACTGGTCCAACTGTTACCTGTCCGTCGGGCATGGTACTGCACATCAAAACCTTCGCCCTCCATGGGCTCATTAGTCAAAAGGATCATAGCAATGTCAATCACATTCCATAATTAATGTTATCTAACACATGCATAAAAACCCTGATATATCATTCAATAGCTCAAAGATATTACAATGACCTACAATACAAAGCCGAAGAAAAAGACAAAATGTCCTATTGGGTCAATATCCATAAAAAAAGGAAAGTCTCCAGAGGGTGTCATCCAAGCCATGTAAAATGAGGTGATGTGGTCAAGGGATGTCTAGACATATGGGTAGAGTAAAAGACAGGGATGCATGATATTACCTGTGGGTTCCTTTGTAGAAGGCGAGCTGTACCCGTCATGGATGCAATTCTTTCCAAGCCCTTTATTGCCTTTATTCTTTCTTTTCTTTATTTCTTTTTCTTTTTTATCCCAAGGTCTAACTAGAGGACACTACCTTGGCATGGTGACCCGAGTTGACAGTGTTACCCACAAGCACTTTCACAGAGATGAGAAGGTTGTCTCGTGATGAGACCCCCTTTCCCTTGGCCATGCAACCAAAGGTCACTGCCCTGGTGTGGTAACCAGATAGTGGCAATGTCATTCTATTAGGTACCCATGAACATAATAGGTTGGCTTGTGATGAGACCCCCTATCCTCTTGGCTAGGTCTTGTTTTTTTTATTTTTCTTCGGGTCCCTCTTATTTATTGCTGAGAGACTTTTTATTGCCTTCTCGGGGATCCTTGAGTGAGGCATCTCTAGGTTTCATTTTTTATGGATTTTATCTTTTACCAACTGCTTTTACCCTCTGGGCCTTTAGCCCCTTCTTCCCACAAGATAAGGTGCAACCCTACAAACAGATCATCCTAATGCCCGGACTAGGGGAATGGGACAGATGAGTGGGAGATAAGATGTAAAAGTGATGATATGATGGGAGCGGACGATGGCTCTTCAGAAATCCCCCCCAGTGGCAAACCAAAACCTATGGGTACAGGCTTGCTAGGATACCCTGTCAGTTCCCCCAACCATGGTCAAGTGGGTTAATGTAAGATCCAAGCAGTCGTCAGAAATAAAAGGAATTTGATGCATATATCTAAAGGTTATAATGATAAAAAATGACACATACCATGATACCTGGACCAATTACCTCATGGAGAAAGAGTCTTCTCTGATACAAGTCCAAGCCGAAGGTGATGGATGCTGCTACTGCTTGACAAGACAAGTCTAACGATGGAGAAGGAAGATGGGCCCTCCAGGGCCATGCTCAGGTCAATCTTGCTCTCGGTACTCCATGTCTAGGACTTGTGGGCCTTGAGACATGATCTCCTAGTTATCCCTAGAAATCGGGTATAACATCTGGCTCCAATTCAGGGACATGTGCTCACTGTAGAGAACATGAGAACCTCAACATCTCTGGCATAACCTGCAGACCTGCTCAGACTCGAAAAGGGCATCAGTAACTAAGGTGGGGTGGTATTTCCACCCCACAATATATATATGTATACGACTGAAATAAAACAATCAATATGCAAGTGAGGAAGCAAACTATCATGAAATGCAAATGGTATAATACACGGAAAATGCCTACCTACCTATACTTACCTGTGGAGTCAGGTCCCACCACCTTGGTGGGGTTTGAGGAGGTGCCCGCTGATGGGTAATGGGCGCCTTCTTCCTTCCAAAGTGGACAGATAGTATGAATTATCATCTGATTCTATTCCAACTTTGAAGGGTCCGAGCCATGACTGCGTGCTTCCTTTTACATTAGTTGGCTCTCCTTTATGAGTATCCCACATCCATACCATATCTCCCTCCTTATACTTTCTGACTTTGTATTTGGTCATTCCCTAAACAACCCTGGTGTATTGCACTAAGGGAGGTGGTTGGGCTTCTGTTGTAAAGACTTCTTGTTGAGACGGGAGGATTTGTACGTCATCTTCATTTTTATTTAGTATTTTCACCATCCCAACTTCTTTGTTCTTGAATTCATCTAGGAGTTGTTGGTATTCTTCTTTATTGGGCCATTCGATCTGATCAAAGTCCTCCTCTGTTGCAAAGGGCATGTCTTCTGGAGAATATTTTTGAAGAGTTTGTATCATATCGTCCTGCATTTTATCATTTTTGGCGGGATGAACAATATCTTGTACATGGTCCCCAGTTATTGGCACATTGAGTAGACATCCCATCGTTCCATCTTTCAAAGGTAATCGCAAAAAGGTAAGGTCCATCTCAAGGGAACTGCCTATCATTGCGCCAAAATTCCTAGATAACAACATTCCCCACACATCTGGGACATAAACCACTATGATGTCAATGTGGACTGTCTTCTTGGGGTATTCTTTCAATTGTAATTCAACATTTTCAACCACCCCATGTGTGGGTATTGCTTTAGATTCGAAACCACACACATTCCTGTAAGGCCTAGTGACCTTCAAACCCATTTGTTGCATGACTTTAAGAGACATCATGTTAGCACCAGCTCCTGTATCTACCATGCAATTGTTAAGATATTTGTTGTTCATTGTTAAATTCAGGAAGAAGGGAGGGTTTTCACCATACTGGACCCTGAAATGGTCAGCTTGCAACATAATAGGGGGGTCCATAGGTTCATCTGATCCTGAAAAGAAGGTATCAAAGCGTTCTTTGATGGATGGGATCTTGATTGCTTCTCTTAGGGGAACATTCACATGCATCTTTGATAATGCCCCTTCAAAGTCAAAGTTAAGGTCAACCTTACCAATCTTGGATGTCCTAGGAAGAAGCACCTCAAGAGGTGGGGGTTTCGACTGATCAGCGGTAGGTTGTTTCATATTCTTCCTTCTGTATACCTGAACTTCCTGCTTCTTTAGCTTTTTTCATGATTCCTGGTCCAAGTTGTTTATCACTGCCATCCTTACTTCTCTGGCTGCTTCCCTCACAGCTTGTTGATGTTCTATATCTATGATATTTATCTAAGGAAAGTTCATGAAGCAGTCCATGTTATTGACTTGTTGTTGGCCGACGTTATAAAGACAGTCATGCTCCCAATGTGCTTCACTGCACTCCAGGCACCAAGGATTTTCATCAACAATGTTTGTAGGGGCCAAGGTATTTGGAACTTCGTTTTCATTCTTTGGCTTGTAAAATTGGTTCCCTTTCTGGAATTTCCCTTTGAACGGAGGCCTAGGTGCTTGGATATGGGATTTTTCAGGTCTAACAATCTGACTCATCATTTCTTCCTTATTATTTATGATGCCATCCATGGAGGCTTGTAATTTGTTGATACTGGTGCTGAGATCTGAAGTAGGCTCAACATTGTGTACTATTTTCTGCTTGGTATCTATTCTCCCCCTAGGGTTAGCAAAGGGATAAATCTTAGATGAAATGAGGTTCCCTTCTATCTTGGTGGCAAGCTCTTGGTCTTCTTGAATGGACTGAGGGTTTTTGTCTCTAAGAAGATACCCTAGTTGGCCACTGAAAGATCTGGTATAAATATGAACAAGGTAGTCATCTTTCGGGTGATGGCTTGCGGGAATTCTTTGCAACAATGTCTCGAATCTGGTGTGAAATTATTGAATGGACTCATTCTCATATTTATCAAGGCTATTCAGTCGTGTGAGAAGCATATTAGGGTCTTCTTTGATACTCCATCTTTTGAGAAAGGCCTCTTCAAGTTTATCCATGGTCTTGATGCTTCCATCAGGAAGGCTAAGGTACCAATGCCTTGAGGCATCATAAAGAGTAGTGGAGAATAAATTCTAGACCAAATCTTCAGCATCATCACAGATGGGGTGAAGCTGAAAGAATGCCCAAACATTACTCATATGCTCTTCAACACTGATGGCATCAGTACCGGTAAACTTAGGCAACCACTTCTCATACTTGGGTGGCATTTGCCTAGGATAGCCAGGTATGGATGACATGTCTAACGACCTGAAAAGGGTAGATGACCATTGTCTTTGATTGTTGACTGGGTTTGTTGTAGCGGTCTGAGAGGTAGACATGATTCTTAAAGGAAGGCTCTTCCCAAAAAGTGATTTGAAAACAAGAGAGTTTAAGGGAGGCTTCCTTCTGAAAGATAAAGGAGGATTGTTGAATCTCCTTCTAGTTTGTGGAGTCACCAGATAGTTTGCTTGAAACTACCAAAGAAAAGGGGAAAAACACCCTAGTGGAGTCGCCAGGTAAGCTTGTAAGAAAAGGTCTTTGAGGTAAGGCTTACTGAAAAGGTTTGTCATTTGAGGAATATTGACTCAGTGTTCCCTGGCAACGACGCCAAAATGTTATCGCACAGTTTGTAGCTAGGTCAAATGGCTAAAGGATAGAGGCCAAACTGGCGTAACAGGAACCTTCCCCACCCAATGTCACCTCAATGGGGAGGTTCTTTCTATTTAGGGAGGTTAACCCAGGGGAGACGTCCCCGGTAACCTGGGGTTTTGAAGAGGCCAAAGTATAAAGGTCAAATCAAAAGTTCCTCCTCACAGGTTACCACCAAGGTCAGATAGTCTGGCTAATCATCCACTAAAGAAGTGTATGCCCAAATGAGAACACCTGCCTGAAACAAGACAACAACAAATAATATATGCAGGCTATAATTCAGTGGGTTAGTACTTCATGCAACTATCTGACATTAATATGTAAGCAATTTAAAGCAACAAATATCAATGAGATCAACGTTTTGTCAATATAGCAGTGGAAAAGTATCAATTCATCAATAACTATTGGGATGATGTAGCCAACAAACCAATCTTTTACTCAATAAATGATTTCAACCATCATCTAATTGCTTATCATCAAAATTTGTTGCATCAAGATGGAATAACCAAGTGTGATGTTAGCCTAGTTAGGGTTAGCTAGTTAGTTAGGGTTTCAAATTTAAAAGTTTTGAGAGGTTGTTTGAGCACTATCACTTCAACGTTGTATGTCTAAGATCAGTGCCTAAGGGTAGATCGAGTCAATTTAGGAGAGGAAGCAAAGTTGAAGGAATAAATGCTAAGGACAAGGGGGAAGGTTTCTAGAGTGTTGCAATGGCAGGGCCCTAGAATCAAAACCCTAGGGGAAAGAGGCTCACTCCGGTGTTGGTTAAGCAAGGCCTCGTGCTCTTTCCTCCTTCCTTAGGTCAAACTTGGCAAAACGGTTAGCATAAAAGATAAGCTAAAACAAGAGAGTGGGGTGAGGGAGAGTGTTGCAATGGCAAGGCTCTATCCCCAAACCCTAGAAGATGGATGACCCTTGGTGTAGATAACCTAGGCTTGGGATGTCACCTCCTTTTTAACCTTTAAAAACACAGCTAGCACAAGGGAAAGAAGTGAAAAGAGTGTAGCAAAGGCTAGGGTCTTTCTTCCTTCTTCAATGGCTGAATATTTCACTTTTAGGGGACATGAAACAAGGACCTACTTGTGTGCTTGTCACCTAGGGTTTTAAATCAACAAATTTATAAGTAAATGCAAGAATATAAACCTACAACCATTCAATTAAGAAGT
>JZKD02S0220331.1:220343-237228 GCA_000966675.3 Picea glauca | reverse complement strand
CATGATCTCTAATTAAAATTAAGTCATTAAAAATAGCTGACAAGGCTACAAGCCAAAATCATACTGTTTTTACATTAAGTTGTTTTTTAAAACCCTAAATGAGAAAAAGATGAGATGTCAAGCCCTCCTGAGGGAGACGTTAGGCCCTTTTGGGGCTAGTGTAGCATCCAGAAGTCAGACGTTAGCCCTCCTTGGGATTCTCCAAGCTACCACAAGTGCCTGCTGTCCTGTCAAACTGCCACATGCTCAAGATGACGTCATTGGCTCCTGGTGACATCCTAGCCATCAAAGGAAAAATGTTCCATCTGAAGTGGGTCAACCCCCCTAGGTTGGGTTCAGCCAAAGTGTCCTGGATGGAACGTCCTTCTTCTTCTCATGTGAAAAGGCTTGACCAATCACTGTCCTGTCTATGCCCCTGATGGGGTCCCAACAACCATCTGATGGGCTCTTCAACCCCATGGAGATCCGAGCTAATCATCTCCCCATGTGTACCGGTCCAACTGGTACCTGTCTGTCGGGCATGGTCCTGCACATCAAAAACTTCGCCCTCCATGGGCTCATTAGTCACAGGGATCATATCAATGTCAATCACATTCCATCATTAATGTTATCAAACACATGCATAAAAACCCTGATGTATCATTCAATAGCTCAAAGATATTACAATGACCTACAATACAAAGCCGAATAAAAAGACAAAATACCCTATTGGGCCAGTATCCATAAGAAAAGGGAAGTCTCCAGAGGGTATCATACAAGCCATGTAAAACAAGGTGATGTGGTCAAGGGATGTCTAGACATACGGGTAGAGTGAAAGACAGGGATGCATGATATTACCTATGGGTGCCTTTGTAGAAGGCAATTCTTTCCAATCCCTTTATTGACTTTATTGTTTCTTTTCTTTATTGCTTTTTCTTTTTTATTCCAAGGTCTAACTAGAGGACACTGCCTTGGCGTGGTGACCAGAGCTGATAGTGTTACCCACAAGCACTTTCACAGAGATGATAAGGCTAGCTCGTGATGAGACCCCCTTTCCCTTGGCCATGCAACCAAAGGTAACTACCCTGGCATGGTAACCAGATAGTGGCAATGTCATTATGTTAGGTACCCATGAACATAATAGGCTGACTCGTGATGAGACCCCCTATCCTCTTGGCTAGGTCTTGTTTTTGTTATTTTTCTTCAGGTCCCTCTTATTTCTTGCTGAGAGGATTTTTATTGCCTTCTCGGGGATTCTTGAGCGAGGCATCTCTAGGTTGCATTTTTTATGGCTTTTATCTTTTACCAGTTTCTTTTACCTTCTGGGCCTTTAGCCCCTTCTTCCCATGAGATAAGGTGCAACCCCACAAATAGATCATCCTAATGCCTGGACTAGGGGAATGGGATAGATGAGTGGGAGATAAGATTTAAAAGTGATGATATGATGGGAGCGGACAATGGCTCTTCAGAAATCCCCCCCGGTGGAAAACCAAAACCTATGGGTACAGGCTTTATAGGATACCTTGTTAGTTCCCCCAACCATGGTCAAATGGGTTAATGTAAGATCCAAGCAGTCGTCAGAAATAAAAGGAATTTGATACTTGTATCTAAAGGTTATAATGATAAAAAATGACACATACCATGATACTTGGACCAATTACCTCATGGAGCAAGAGTCTTCTCCGATACAAGTCCAAGCCAAAGGTGATGGATGCTGCTGCTACTTGAAAAGACAAGTCTGACGAAGGAGAAGGAAGATGGTCCCTCCAGGGCCATGCTCAGGTCAATTCTTCTCTCGGTACTCCATGTCTAGGACCTGTGGGCATCGAGACATGATCTCCTAGTTATCCAGAGAAATCAGGGATAACTGGTACTATTGAAGTTGTGTTGATCCTAAGTTAGTTAGAGATGAATTTGTGAAGAGGATATCAAATTAATAGGAATAAACCTTGTTGTGGAATGTGGCATATAAGGAAATTCCTAAATGGATAAAAAAGGTAGCTAGGATAGTGGACCAAATTGAGTATATCAGGGAAATCCAAAAGGTTATGGGGGGTGAAAATCACGATATTAGAATTATGACAAATGATAGTATTGCAAGGATGCACAAAGTTATGTAGTACTGGGTGTGTTTAGCCATCATGTAAAAAAGCAGAATGGAGGAACATTGGGAATCTTGCCTCAAATCGTAGGAGAAGATCAATGAGGCCATGAGAAATCTCCAGTTACCAAAGTCTAGTTCACCTAATGAATTTCAAAATTTAGAGGAGGTGATGTTCGAGTTTCAACAAAGCGATCGGAAAAATGAAGATATCAAGGAAATCACTATATGGTCACCAAATTCAAAGTGACCGATAGAATGGAGTCGTTGATTCAAAAGATAGGAAAGTACATGCAACGTTTTAGAGAGATGAGGGAAACCCTCGATTCTACAATGGATTAACATTGGTTCCCATACATGAATATGTGAGGATTTGTTCACTCAATGGGAAAACTATGATAGAGAGCATGCAATTGATGAGTCACCTAGTTCACACAAGTCATATTATCATGCAAATTTGTTTTATATATGCCAATTTTGCAAGAAGTAGAATTTACTATGTTCATTAAGAAAGTTTTACTAAATAGAGGGATTGACCAAGGAACAATGGTAGATGGATAGTAATGAAATTTTGAATTACTCAACTGGGCACTATTTTTTAAGCTTAATGTAATGTCCCCATTTGCTTAGGATTCATAAGGGAGAAATTAAGCTAGCCTAATAAGTTCTCGTGGGATAAGGTAAAAAATGACCAAGGAGACATGACTTGCCGAGGGAAGACTTTATAAAGTTAAATTGGGAAAGGGGGGACATGGGTCCTAGTCTAACGAACATTCACTTTTAAATTATAAAAGTGAAGGAGCCACTAAAGTGACTTGATTAAAATAAAATAAATAAGTGAGCGGGAAAAGACTCATGTGAATATTAAAAGGGGAAAAAGATGAGTCTCTCCTCATTCTTGCATACACACATTTGAGAAAATTGATTTGAGATCTCTTGAGAAGAGATTTTAGGATTTTAGAAACCCTTGGCATTTTCTTTGGTTTCGGGGTTGAAACTATACACCCTAGTTAGATTTGAGGAAAATATCACTCCATATCTCATCACTGAACTTCATTGCTAAGAAGACACTCATTTCCAGAAGTCAATATGAGGAGTTTGCTTGGATATTTCTTTTTGTGGTGGATGAGATATTAATTGTAGGATCGATTTCTTGGTTCCTAGGCTTAGTTCTTTAGTTGTTGAACTTATTATTTTTGAAGGAGGGTTTGAGCAGCCACTAAAGGGAAATTTCTTAGTGTGTAAGACTATCACAAAGAGGAGAGATAGAACCCATATTCTTGAGGGCCGAGTTCTGTTGGTAGTAGTGCCTAGATTGAAGAACATTCTTCCTAAGTAACTCAATATTGCTTCATGGTTCGAAACCATCCAGATATTCTTCATTTTCTGAGTGGGGTGCATCACTTCATAGATTGAGAACCCTATACTATATTGCTGAGTGTATTGGGCATATTTTATAGTTGCGTGTGGCTTGAGGGAAGTTTGTGCGACTTGCAAAGGAATGAAATAGTGCCCCAAACTCCTTGTTGTTGTTTTGGAAGTGTCTTGTGGCCAGTTGTGGAGTGCTCTACAAATTTAGACACCCCATACATTACCTATCAACAAACTCGGAAGAGTATACAACCAGGTTCATAGTTTTTGTTGAGTTAATACATTGTTGTTTGTCCATTGTACTATCTACATATATATTCCATCATATTAATTGATCTTTTGTCCTCTACATTTCTGTTGTAATAAAATTATATAAAGTTGTGCCATTGAACTGAAGTTTGTCGTTCAAGTGACTTTAGAGTAATTGGTAAGTATTATCTTGGTGGTATTTAGAGTCAAACTGTTTGTCAAAAGTACTTTACTAAAATTGTGAACCAATATTTAGTTTCTTGTTGTTTCTTTCAACCAAAATTCAAATAGAAACATAAAAAAGAAAAAAAATAACAAAAGAAAATTAAGAAGGGATCTTACAGTGGTATCAGAACATGGTCCTTTGCAGCTATGTGGTTTGAGGGGAAGTTTGATTCATATTTATGAGACGAGAAGACGAGGAAAACATCACTTACAGGAGATGTAGAGATAGAGCTTCAGAACCTCAACCAGAACATGAAGAAGAAGTGGATGTGGGTGAAGGGGAAACACCTTCAGGATCAAATAAAGGAAAGGGGAACATGGGGGAAGAAGGAGACCCACAAATTGGAGACCTATTCCAAATGATGAATGATTTTTCCAAGGGTCAAAAGCTAATGATGGACCTATTGGGACAACTAGCAGTTAACACCATAGAGGGGCCATAAAAAAAAATCAGAATAGTGAAAAGGGCTCTAACAACAAATAAGGAATTCATTCTCGCACTACCATTCAGAGCCACCCTCACTTGTACACCAATATGCCCAGACCCACCATGTCACAATTATTGAGTGGTGAGATAGCATCAGAGGGGCCAACAAAACATGATGACTCTTATTTGACTTATTTGGAGGAGTATAGGAGGTTAGGGGATGATTTTTAGGAAGCTATGTCTTTCACTAATTTTTTCCACCTCAAACAGTGAACCGAACCAGAGGAGCTAAAATGACACCCAACTAGGAGCTTCAAACAATACTGGGAAAAGTGACCATTCCAAATTTTGACGGATCCTCAAAATGTTCAACAAGGACTTGGGTGCATAAGCTGCATACATACTTCCAACTACATCATATGACAAAAGTTGAGGCCATTAAATTGGCTACTTTACACTTAGATGGTGAGGCCCATAAATGGTGGTACCATGGGTTAGTGACACTAGGTCATTCAAGCATCACTTCATACCTCGATTTGACACAAAGGATCATTGATAGGAAAGACCCAAAGATCCATTTTCAAGAGCTGGCTTAGCTCAAGCAGACAAGTAGCCCAGAGGCATTTATCTCTGAGTTCTATAGATTAGTAGAGATGGTCACAGAAATATCTGAGGCACACTTGGTGATGTTGTTCATTGAAGGGTTAATAGATCCATTATGTGGATGGGTGAAAGCCTATAAACCCACCACTTTGTAGGATACAATCATCCGTACTAGGGACATGCAGGATGTTGTTCCTAAGAGAAGGTTTCCTTCGAAACCCACCTTCCCAAAGAAGAGTAAGGAAACCAAACCATTTCATAAGGATTGAGCTGGGAAGCCCAAGTTGGATGAAGAAACAAGGAAGAATCTAAGGAGGAAAAAATTGTGCTTTAGTTGTCAGAAGCCATGGGTACCAGGTCACAAGTGTGCCTGGAAAGACAATACTGATAAGGCTCATTATATTGAGGTCTATTCAAAGAGTGATAATGATGAGGAGGAGGAGCATCAGGAACAATAATAGAAACACTAGAAATCAGGTGAGGAGACATCACAGACTAGGGCTAAGGGTCTTGTTATGGCCTCCATGTCAGGACTTCATAGGTACCACATTTTTAGAGTTCGTGTTAGGGACCTAACCCCTCATATAGGTAGAATAATATATTTCCATGTAATAAAGGTCAATATTAATAAGCCCTAGCAATAAGGAAGAATAAGTCCAATGTAAGAAGACCTAATAGAAGCTTCCTCTTCTAGAAGGATCTTCCTCTAGATTGTTCTTTTGATAGACATATTTAGTATAAATAGGAGTCAAGGGTATGAGAAGTATTTTCTGGGATATTATTGTAATAGAACTCTGTTCTGTTGGAGTTTTCCCCCTCGAAGAGGCAAGTGAAAATTGCTCTCAGTAATCAAAGTGCTCTTTATGGTGTTATTTTGCTATCATTTTGGTATTATCGTGGTGTTGTTCTAGTTATATTGTTGTTCATCTTCCATTTCGAGTTATTTATTTCTGTTCTGCATACTTTTTATATGTGGAATATTACAAATGGTATCAGAGCACTTTCCTCGGCAGAAAATTATGGCTTATTTTTTTTTTAGGGTTGAGACGTATTCCGACGTCTTTAAGCTACAGATATCTGTCATTACACGCATAAACCCACAGCTGGGGATCCATACATGTAGGAAATACAAGTGGTACTTATGCACACATCTTTTGGCCACCCTTGTAACCCCTGTTGGTACCCCTTCGAGTGGTAGCGCATCAGAAAACACATGTATATGAATCGGCCTAGATCTCCTGAAGCCCTCCATAGATAAACCGATCGGCCACCTAACTGCTATAGTGTCACCGAGAACAACACTCGGGAATATACTCTCTAATACTTGGGTAGTTGGGTAGTACAACTAAGGGTATGGTCTAGTCTCCTTAGTTGGTGCCCTGAGATATTGGGCATAGTACTACTGTTGGAACCCACACGTATATCAGAGAGCTATAACACAGGGAAAACCCTTGTCTATACAACCCTTGAATACCCTAACCCCTAGGAAGGAAACTAAAATAGAACCAATAAGATCTATTGTCGTGCTACATTGTCTTCTGCATTCTGGCTGCAAAAATTACTACACATTTCTTCTTGTTAAGCATTCGGGAATTTTTCCATTGCAGTATTCTACACATTTAATCCTTTTTGTTTCAGTGGAACCAACCCCTTCTCAGTTTCCCTATTTTTTTGCCTATCCCATTATATTTCCCTTCAAGCACTGATCGTCGTGGTACCTATCACTTATAAGTCCTTTTTTTTGTGGTCCCACCCAACCATTTTTTTTCCTTAGCCTCACTTCCCCTCTCCAAATAGCCACCACTCACAACCAAGATCTCCAAACTTTCGTCAATCAAGCCCATGTTTCCATCAAACGTCTCACATCTCAGATGGATTCCACCAATTCTCACATTCACACCTTGGAAGCCAACCTCACAACCTAATTGGCCTCCCTCCAGACTGATGTCAATCAATTGTTGAATCGCCCTACGGGTCCTTCTTCATCAACAAAACTCGATGTTGTTGATTCCTCTCAGTCTCTGCATTTTCACTCCAACTCCTTTCATCGTGAACCCAATCTTCCCCGCATCAAGGTCAATAAATTTTATGGTTGTGATCCTACAGGTTCGGTCACTCAAATGGAGCATTATTTTTCTTTGCATGGTATTACTGACGAGTTGCCCAAACTTCGTTATGTTTTCCTCTATCTAGATCCTGAACGTTGGCAATGGTGGCAATGGCGAAAAAATTCATGTCAGGGGTATATTTCATAGACCCAGTTTGTTGCTGAGCTCTATGCTCGCTTTGATATTGATACCCACTATCTAGGTCATTTGACCAAGTTGAAATAGTCAGGCACAATGGAAGACTTCATCACTGCTTTTGAGCATTTGGCCTTTCGAATAGAGGGCATATCAGATGCGTTCTTCCATGAATTCTTTATCAGTGGTATCAAGGATGAAATTTGATCCCAGGTTCTCATGAACCACCCTCCCACTTGGTTGGAAGATACTCAGCGTGATAAAGAGGCCCAACAAGTTGTTTTTTCCCAGAACAAAATACCCCTTTTTGTTCCTCGCCCTCGACCCACTAATCCTAACCCTCTTGTTACTCCCCTCAAGGTCCAGAAACTAATTAGGGATAAAATGATTGAACGCCAACTGAAGGGTCTTTTCTATAATTGTGATGAAAAATATTTTCTAGGGCACAAGTGTGAGGAACAAAAACTATTTATGGCCATCTCAAAATATGTTCATGAAGAGAATGCGACAGTTGCCCTTGTTGAAGAACCCTCCCTTCCCGATGCCACCCAAGAGCCTGCTGACCCACCTTAAGTTGACCCACTTATTTCCCTGCATGCCCTCACTGGCTTCTCGGCCCCCCAAACACTCAAGCTCATTTGATACATTAAGCACATGAAGGTCATCATCCTTGTTGACAGTGGTAGCACCCACAATTTTATTCATTGTCGCATTTCCCAGGAAACCAATTTCTATATTTGTGTTGTCAATAATTTTCAAATCACAATAGCCAATGGTGGGTCCATGAAATGTGGTGGGTGGTGTGAAAATGTATGTCTTCAAATTGGACATTATCAACTGAAATATCATATGTTTTCCATTGACATGGGAGGTTGTGACATTGTTCTAGGTGTTGAATGGTTACACACTTTGGGTCCCATTCTTATGGATTTTAAGGAATTAACCATGCAATTCCAACAGGATGGACAAAAGTATCAATTCCAAGGTCTCACAACTAGTTCTCCTGAAATCATTAGTTCCCATAGTATGGAAAATCTCCTCAATAAATGTCACTTTGGTATCATTGCTCAACTCCATTCTATTCAAACCATTGCGACAACCTCTGTGCATCCTGACCTCTAAGATATCCTTTCCAAACATCAAATTGTTTTTTCCACCCCTCAGGGCCTTACTCTTTCTCATGGTGTTCATGATCATTCCATTCTCATTGTTCCTGGCAGTCTTCCTCCCAATGTTCTCCCTTATCACCACCCCTTTTCCAAAAAGAATGAAATTGAGAAAATAATGTAGGAGTTTCTCCAAGCGGGTGTTATCCACCCCAGTACCAGCCCTTATTCTTCCCCTGTGGTCATGGTACTTAAGAAAGAAGGTACTTGGTGCATGTGTCTTGACTTTCGTTCCCTCAATAAGCTCATCATCAAGGACAAGTTTCTCATTCCTGTCATTGATGATCTATTGGATGAGATGACTGGTGCTCAGTACTTCACTAAACTTGATATGCGTTATGGCTACTACTAGATACATATGCAAGAAGCTGACATACCTAAGACTGTCTTTCAAACTCACGAGGGTCACTATGAGTTTTTGGTCATGCCCTTTGTCTTGTTTAATGCCCCCTCTACCTTCCAAAGCCTCATGAATCATGTCTTCCATCCTTTTCTCCATCATTTTGTCTTAGTTTTCTTTGATGATATTCTCATCTATAGTAAAACTTGGCAATCTCATCTTTCCCATGTGGATCAAATTCTCCATCTACGCTCGCAACACCAACTTTTCCTCAAACAATCTAAATATTATTTTGGCACCTTGGAAGTCGAGTACTTTGGTCATCTTGTTGGCAAGGTTGGTGTCAGGGTGGATCTTAAAAAGATTGAAGCTATGCAAGATTGGCCTCACCCAAAGACTCTCAAAAGCTTGCATGGATTTCTGGGTTTAACAACTTATTATCGCAAGTTTGTTAATAATTATGAAAAGATTGTGGCACCCCTCACTGCTCTCCTTAAAAATAATTCTTTCACTTGGACTCCAGCAGCTGCTCAGGATTTTCAAACCTTGAAGATGGCCATGTGCACCACTCCAGTCCTGGCCCTTCCTGATTTCACAAAGAGCTTTGTCATGGAATGTGATGCTTTCAGGAAAGAAATTGGCGCCATCCTTATGCAAGAGGGTTGGCCTTTGGCCTTTACCAACAAACAACTGTCAGAGAAAAATTTGGGCAAATCAATCTATGAAAAGGAAATTTTGGCTATTTTGCATGATGTGGATCTTTAGCACCCATATCTATTGGGGAAACATTTCCAAATTAAGACAGATCATCAAAGTCTCAAGTATTTTTTGGAACAATGCCTTTCCTCCATCGAGCAACAAAAATGGGTGACTAAGCTCTTTGGATATGGTTATGAGATCATTTACAAAAAAGGAAAAGACAACGTGGTTGCTAATGCACTTTCTAGAAAATATGAAGATGAAGGGTCCCTTTTTTCTCTCTCCTTCATTGTACATATTGGCTCCAAGATATTCGCCAGGAATGGCCACAAGATCCCAAACGTTCTCATCTGATACAACAATTGTAGTCCAATTATCCAGTCTCTCTAGGGTACTCTTGGATCAATGATGAGCTTTGATACAAAGGTCGTTTGTATTTAAGTACATAATCAAAACTTAAATCCACAATACTTTCTGAGCTTCATGCTACACCCACAACTGGGCATTCAGGGTTTACCAAAACCTATGACTGGGTCAAACATTCTTTTTTCTGGGATGGTATGAAACAGGGCGTTTGTAATTTTGTGGCTGAATCTGATGTGTGTCAACGCAACAAGGGCGAAACAATCAAATCTCCCGACATACTACAACCGCTTCCGATTCCACCTGCTCTTTGGCGGGATATCTCTATGGATTTTATTATAGGATTACCTAAATCATGCA
The DNA here is from genome assembly GCA_000966675.3 of Picea glauca. Taxonomy (NCBI): domain Eukaryota; kingdom Viridiplantae; phylum Streptophyta; class Pinopsida; order Pinales; family Pinaceae; genus Picea; species Picea glauca. The sequence continues at coordinate 227,102 of JZKD02S0220331.1, read as the reverse complement.
ATAAATAAGTCATCGTGGTGGTAGTTGATCCTCTTTCCAAGTATGCTCATTTCTGTGCTCTTTAACACCCATTTACAACATCCACTGTGGCTCAACTTTTCATGGATCAGGTCTTCAAGATTCATGGCATGCTGCATTCTACTGTTTCTGATCGCGACCCAACTTTCACCAGCAATTTTTGGCAAGAGGTGTTCAAGCTCCAAGGCATCCAATTTCATCTCAACACAACTTATCATCCCCATACCGGTGGTCAAACTGAAGTTGTCAACAAGTGTTTGGAAACATATTTGAGGTGTTTTTCATCGAAAATGCAAAGTTAGTGGGCTCAATGGTTACCACTAGCTAAATGGTGGTACAACACTTCTTACCATCAAACTATCTACATGACTCCTTTTGAAGCAGTCAATGGACAAAAGCCACCTTCAATTCTCTCATATTTTCCAGGTGTCTCAAAGGTCCAGGTAGTTGACCAAACGATTACAATTCGAGAAGCTATTCTTCGTACCCTCAAAGAGAATTTGGTCATGGCCTAGAATCGCATGAAGCAACAAGTAGATCAAGGTCGCTTTGAACGTCAATTTTCAAAAGGGGATCATGTGTTTCTTTGATTGCAACCTTACAAGAAAAATTCCCTCAAGGCTAACCATTGTCAGAAACTGGTGCCCAAATTTTATGTTTCTTACATAGTTCTGAAGCATGTGGGATAGGTGGCCTATCAGTTATCTTTTCCCATTCATTCTAAGCTCCATCTTTTTTTTCATGTTTCCTGCTTAAAGAAGGTGATTGGAACTAAGTGTCAAACTCAAACCAACCTTCCTGAGTTGGATGAAGAAGGATCCATTTGGCTACAACCACAATCAGTTTTGGACCAGCGTGAGCGTCTTCTACGTCAACGAACCATCAAGGAAGTGTTAGTCTAGTGGAAAGATACAACTCTAGCAGATGCCACTTGGGAACCAACTACTATTCTGCAACAATTTCCTCATCTTAATCCTTGAGGACAAGGTTGTTTTTAAGGGGGAAGACATGTTAGGGACCTAACCCCTCATGTAGGTAGAATAATATATTTCCATGTAATAAAGGCCAATATTAATAAGGCCTAGCAATAAGGAATAATAAGTCTAATGTAAGAAGACCTAATAAAAGCTTCCACTTCTAGAAGGATATTTTTCTAGATTGTTCTTTTGATAGACATACTTAGTATAAATAGGAGTCGAGGGTATGAGAAGTCTTGTCTGAGATATTATTGTAATAGAGCTCTGCTCTGCTAGAGGTTGTCCCCTCGAAGAGGCAAGTGAACATTGCTCTCAGTAATCAAACTGCTCTTTCTGGTGTTATTTTGCTATCATTTTGGTATTATCGTGGTGTTGTTATGGTTATATTGTTGTTCATCTGCCATTTCTAGTTATTTATTTCTGTTCTGCATACTTTCTATATCTAGAATATTACAGTCCAAGGAGTCCTTCAGAGGCACAAGGATACAATGTTGATTGATAGTGGGGCATCCCACAAATTTATAGATGCATATTTGGTGGATATGTGAGAGATTCCGACAGAGGAGTTTGAGGGATTCACAGTGATGCAGCATGGATATATAGAGTTGGAAGTTGAGTGCTACATTTTTTATAGTGAGCCACTAGATCATCCTCGACAACATCTAGACGATCTTCAGGTATTACTTCTTAAACATCAAATGGTTTTTGGTGACATTCCTCCAAGTGTCCCTACAGATAGAGGATTTGAGCATGTGATAGAATTATAAGAAAGGATCCAAGAAGTCATAACCAACCCCTATCTACATCCCAAAACTTACAAAGACAAGATTGAGAAAACTGTCAAGGAGTTGCTCAAGATGTGTCACATTCGACCTAGCTCTAGTCCATTTGCTTCTTCGATAGTATTGGTAAAAAAAAAGGATGGCACCTTGATAATGTGCATTGATTACCGAGCCCTTAACAAAAATACCATAAAGAGCATGTACACTATTCCAAGGATCGATGAGTTGATGGACGAGTTGAGGGGAGCAAAATATTTTTCCAAAATTGATCTCTGTATAGGGTATCACTAGATGAAGGTTTAGGAACAAGACATTCTGAATATCGCTTTCTGATTCCATTATGGGAATTATGAGTACCTAGTTATGCTATTTGGGATAACCAACACTCCTTCTACATTCCAGTCTTGCATAAATCACGTGTTCAATAAGTAGCTACATAAATTTTCGTTGGTCTTCTTTGATGACATTCTTATTTATAGCATGACTTGGGAGGAACATCTTAGGCATCTGGATGAAGTATTGGGGATTTTGGAGGAATTCCAACTCTACGCAAAGGAGTATAAATGTGATTTTGGCATGAATGATATGCTTTATTTGGGGCATGTGATCAGAGAAAACGAGGTTCGGGTACACCAAGAAAATATCAAAGAAATTATCGAGTGGCCCACCCCTAGGAATGTGACAAAACTGAAGAGCTTCCTAGGCCTTTGCACTTATTACAAGAAATTTGTTAAGGGGTTCTCACAGCTGACAACACCTCTTATAGATCTCACTAAGAAAGGGGGTTTTAGTTGGTCGGATGAGGCACAAGGACATTTGAGATGATGAAACAGGTGATGAGTTATTTTCTTGTACTATCCTTACCAAATTTCACTCATCCATTTGTGATTGACTGTGATGCATCCGAGATTGGGATAAGAGTCGTGTTAATGCAAAACAACCATCCCATTGCTTTCGAGAGACACAAAATTAAGGATTATGAGCGACATTATTCGATATATGAAAAGGAAATGTTGGCCATTATGCATGCATTGGCCAAATTCAGACAACACTTGGCAGGGAACAGGTTTAAGGTGAAGACATATCACAATATCCTATGGTTCCTCATGGAGGAGAAAGAATTGAGAAAGTGAAAGAAGAAGTGGATCAACAAGATTCAAGCCTACAATTTTGAGACCGAGTATGTGAAGGGAAAGAACAATGTGGTAGCTAATTCCCTTTCTAGAATACCACCCACTCTTTCCCTCATGGATATTTCAGCTGATTGGAAAGCTCTTCTGTTGGTAGAATATTCCAAGAACCAGTTTGTTTGCTAGATCCTTGAAAATAGGACACAGGATGATCAGTATAGAGTCGTTGATGACATCATTTATTACAAAGGCATGATCTACCTTTTACCGAAATCTCAGCTGAAGGAAAAAATCATGCATGGAACACACAATTCCCCATTGACAGGATACCCTGGATACTTGAAAACACATATAAAGATCTGAGAAAGATTTACATGGAAGAGCCTTAAGATAGATTTGTTGAGGTTCATAAGAGAATGCAACATCTTCCAACAAATTAAGGCAAATCACACTCACCTGGATGAACTACTTCAACCACTTCCCATTCCTGAATAAAAATGGGAAAGCATCTCTATGGCTTTTATCACTGGGTTGCCCCAGGTACAAGGAAAGGATTATATCTATGTGGTGGTTGATAGGTTCACAAAGTTTGCACACTTATTCGCCATACCCTACCAGTATTCAGCAACACAGGTAGCGAAGTTATTCTTCAGAGAGGTATTATGATTACATGGGTTTCCAAAAACTATTTTCAGTGATAGGGATAGCAGGTTCATGGGCAGATTTTGGAAGGAGCTACTCATACTGGTAGGAACATAGTTGAAAACGAGAACCAGTTACCACCCTCAAATTGAGATAGTGAATAAGTGGTTGGAAGGTTATCTAAGGAATTATGTGTCAGGTCAACAAAAAGATTGGATAAAATGGCTACACTTAGGGGAGAACTACCACAACACTACCTATCATACTTCGATTCGGATGACACCCTTCTAATCCTTGTATGGATATGCACCTACATTTGTGGATCATATGTTTGGAGATAGTCAGGTGCCTAAGGCCAAGGATTGGATTCAGGAGAGTCAGAATATTCTACGGACCTTGAAGGATAATTTTCAAACAAATCAGAATCAACAGAAGATCTATGCAGATAGGCACATGGTGAAGCATAGTTTTTAAGTAGGAGACTTGGTATACCTACGCCTTAAGCCTTATAGGCAATCATCACTCAAAATGAAGGGGGCAGAAAAATTAAAGCCTAGATTTTATGGACTCTACAGAATCACGAGGAATATAGGTGAGATGCCATATGAGCTAGAGCTTCCAGAGGGATGCAAAGTACATATTGTCTTCCATGTCTCATATTTCAAGAGGGCATTGGGGAAACATATCTTCACATCTACAGAGTTACCACCCCTGTATAAAGAAGGGAAATTGACTCTAGTTTCAAAGGAAATTTTGGAGGTCAGGGGGCAGAAGTTGAGGAACAGGACTATCAAAGAGTACATGGTTAATGGGAAGGACATGTCTGTTGAGGATGCTACTTGGGAAGGAGAAGAGGTGTTCCAACATACCAGATTGAAATTTCATGTGGACAAGCAATCTTTGGTGAGGAGGATTGTAATGTGCCCATCCGCTTAGGAGTCATAAGGGATAAATCCCACTAGCCTAAAAGTTCCCATGGGATAAGGAAGACAATGACCAAGGGGACATGACTTGTGTAGGGAAGAATTTATAAAGTTAAATTGGAAAAAGGGGGACATGAATCCTAGGATAATGAAAATTCATTTTTAAATCATAAAAGTGAAGGAGCCACTAAAGTGACTTGAATAAAATACAATTAATAAGTGAGTGGGAAAAGACTCAAGTGAATATTAAAATGGGAAAATGAGGAGTCTCTCCTCATTCTTGCATACACACATTTGAGAAAATTGATTTGAGAGCTCTTGAGAAGAGAGTTTAGGGTTTTAGAGACCCTTGGCATTTTCTCTAGTTCCAATGTTGAAACTATACACCCTAATAGGATATGAGGACAAGATCACTCTAGATATCGTCACTGAACTTCATTTCTAAGAAGACAATCATTTGCAAAAGTCGATATGAGGAGTTTGCTTGGATATTTCTTTTTGTGGTGGTTGAGATATTGACTTTAGGATCAATTTCTTGTTTCCCAGACTCAGTTCTTTGGTGTCAAACTTATTATTTCTGAAGGAGGGGTCGAGCAACCACTAAAGGGCGATTTCTTGGTGTGTAAGATTGTCACAAAGAGGAGAGATAGTGCCCAAATTCTTGAGGGCCGAGTTCTGTTGATAGTAGCACCCAAATTGGAGAACATTCTTCGTAAGTAACTTAATATTCTTTCCTGGGTCAAGCGCATCCAAATATTGTTCATTTTCTGAGTGGGGTGCATCACTTCATAGACTAAAAACCATGTACGATATTGTTGAGTTTGTTGGGCATATTTTATAGTTGCGTGTGGTTTGAGGGAAGTTTGTGGGACTTGCAAAGGAATGAAATAGCACCCAAAACTCCATTTTTTTTTTTGGAAGTGTCTCGTGGCTAGTTGTGGATCTCTTTGCAAAGTTAGACAACCCAAAAATTACCTATCAACAAACCCAGAAGAGCAGCCATGTTCATAATTTTTTCCAAGTTAATACATTGTTGCCTGTCTATTGTACTATCTACATATATATCCCAACATATTAATTGGTTTTCTTTCCTCTACATTTATGTTGTAATAAAATTATATAAGGTTGTGTCATCGAACTGAAGTTTGTCTTTCAAATGACTTTAGAGGAATTGGAAAGTATTATCCTTGTGGTATTTGGAGTCAAATTGTTTGTCAAAAGTTCTTTACTAAAATTGTGAACCAACATTCAGTTTCTTGTTGTTTGCTTCAACCAAAATTCAAACAAAAACATAAAAAAAACAAAAGAAAATTAAGAAGGGATCTTACACTTAATTCAGAAGCTCAAAATGAGTGAAGGTGTTTTTTACTGAATATGTGTGTGTTTATTCATTGTGGATTATTTGTCAACTAAGTAAATATTACAAGCATCTAGTAAGAATTTCAATATTGTTAAGTTATGTTATTTAGTTGAATAACTTTCTGCACACTTTCGGTGAATACTTATTTTATTTATTAGTTAATCTTCTTTTTTGTTACTTGGAATAATGTATAATTACTTCTTGTTGTTCCACTTTATAAATTTATTATTTTATGCTATTAATTAGTTTATCGTTTCCTAGATGATATCTGATGAGTAATATGTTATGAATAAAATTACTTCTTTAGGAATCTAAAGCCTTAGATAATTTTCATTGATTGTTTCCATATGTTATCATCAACACATATTTCTTCAAATTATTTCATTTACTTATTTTCTATAGTTGTCGAACCATTAACCCGAAGGATTATTCCATACCGAACAAGGAGGATTCTAATTAGGCACCATCATTGGGTTTAATACCTACTATTGAACATTGGAAATTCAACCCCCTCAACAGGTTGTTGAGTAAAAAAATTGTATCTTCCTTCCTAACTTTACCTATAAGCTCATGTTTACAAATAAGTTACTTATGAAGTGACCTACTTTTATAAAATATGTGAGAATCACTTTTACAATGAAGTTACTTTATAAATTGAAGTTGCATGCAAAAACTAACTTAAAAAAGAACAATAAAATTACACTTTTACAATGAAGTTACTTTATAAATTGAAGTTGCATGCAAAAACTAACTTAAAAAAGAACAATAAAATTAGGTTATAGTGATTCACTTTTATAATTTAAGTGAAGTGCACTTTACAATAAAGATGTATGATAACTTAAGGTTGCATGAACTTTTTCAAAAAATAACTTAATGAAAATAAAGACTTGAAGTCAAGACCTATTATTTAATAAAGTAACTTTTAAC
>JZKD02S0220331.1:207011-219198 GCA_000966675.3 Picea glauca | reverse complement strand
GGAAATCATAACACCTTACCAGCTCACCCACAACCTCAACCATGGCCAGTCGGGTTGTTACAAAAATAGTTAAAATGATTACTAAATATCTTCGAGGATTAGATCCCTGGTTGGATCAAGCAGTAGATCCCCGGTTGGTGCAAGAGATCAAGCTTGTCGTTGCATAGTGCAGACTCTTGGGTGCACACATAGTGTTGAATTATGGCACATGTGTAGTATTTGCAGAAATTTAGGGTGCCTAAAATCCCCCAACAATGTTGGTTGGCTTGTCCTCGAGCTAATGAAGTTGCTTACAATGTGACAGAGGTAATGGATGGCTTTGTTGATATTAGCTTGATGATAAATGTCTGGAACCATTGAGTCAAACCGGTGGAATACTTCTAGCAGTTCTTATCTAAGTACAATTTGTCAATCTTGGTTGGTGTGCTAGACACGTGTAGGACTTGGAATGTGTCGACAACCTCTAGAGTATAAATATGAAGTCTTCCTTCAGTCATCGGGGATCTCGAGCTCTCTCTAGTCAATATCGGTTTGGACCTTTTGGGGATATTTTTCCTTTAGCATGTCAACCAAAACCACATGTGTCATCCTGGCCAAGTCCTTCCTTTGGGACTCAGTTTTATCACCCCAGTAACCTCCAGGTCATCTGCTAGGGTGATATTTCCAGTGTGCATGTCCTCCATCTTCTTCTTATCTCTCTCATGTTTGTTGATGGTGTTGAAGATGAGGACAACTACACACGATATGGGGGCATCCAGTAGCATCAGGATGCTTGAATCAGAAATGGGGTTGGTCCATGGTGGTGGGATCATTAGTCTCACCCCTTGGGCTTCAGAGTGGTTTGCATAAAATTCAAAATGAAGTTCAGGGAACTGTGTGGTGGCTCAAATGTTGTAGTCGGTGAACTGTAGGTTGGGTCCCTTGCCTAAGAGACAATCCCAAATGTGTAACTCTCTTGGGAATTACACTATTGGTCTTTGGGATATCTTTTTTTGCTTTCAGTCGAGTGCATTCCTCTCACCTATTGGAAGTAGCCATCGTTTTGGGGAATCCTTGGTTACACTCAATTTTTGACACTGCTCGCTACTCTAGTTGAACCCTTGTGTTGCCACTTTTCTACACTCTGCTCTCAAAAATCTATGTATGCAGTGGTATAACTCTTAGAATTGGTAGTTGTTCATGGGGGATATAGATAGCCATGTGGGTTATTTTTCTCACATGGCCACTTGTTTTGTTAGACCTACGATTTTCAACCAACTGTGATTATAGCCCACTAGGTGTACCTGTTATGATGATTGTTCCCAACCCCCATGTTGTCTCCTAACCTATACTATACCATTGTACCATCTATATTCCCTTTATTATGTGTTCCCATAATCGTTCTCATCCCTCATTCCTTTGTAATCTATCAGAGCCTGATTGCTTGAACCTTAACTGCTTCAAAACCCTATGTGTACAGTCGTTCACCCATGAGATCCAGTTGTCCTTCCTTGTGGTATGTACATTAGTAATTACCTCACACAATTTGTCGAATCTTCCAAATATTTACAAGTACCAACTCATCCTATATTTCAAATTACCAAACCATGTCCTATCCTACTACCCATTGCATAATTATATTTTCCTTTATACCTTCCTACCTAACTCCTAGTCTATGCTAACTCTAAAACTTTCTTCATTCAGGGCACACTCGACCCATGTGGGCCATAACATGCCTACATATGATTTTCATTGATTAGTCCTTTGAGGGGCTGAACCTGCAACATTGCTAACTTTTTTGTTCTTGCTTATCTAATGTATGCTAGTCTAAAGGGTCCTAACCAACACATGTGCAGCTTTCTAGGGTGCTTGAGAAAATTGTCGTCATACAATAAGACTAAAGAAGCGGGTTGTAGAATCTTGTGTCGAATGTTGTAGTCATGTCACGCCTTCTGTCTTTGATTCTAGACCAATTGGTCATGACCCATAATGATGGTCATGGTGGTCGGATCATTAGTCTCACCCCTTGGGCTTCAAAGTGAAGTTCAGGGAACTGTGTGGTGGCTCAACTGTTGTAGTCGGTGAACTATAGGTTGGGTCCCCTGCCTAAGAGACAATCCCAGATGTGTAACTCTCTTGGGAATTACACTATTGGTCTTTGGGATTCCTTTTTTTCTTTCAGTCGAGTGCATTCCTCTCACCTATTGGAAGTAGCCATAGTTTTAGGGAATCCTTGGTTACACTCAATTTTCAACATTGCTCGCTACTCTAGTTGAACCCTTGTGTTGCCACTTTTCTGCACTCTGCTCTCAAAAATCTATGTATGTAGTGGTCTAACTCTTAGAAAAGTGATTGGTAGTTGTTCATGGGGGATATAGATAGCCATGCGGGTTATTTTTCCCACATGGCCACTTGTTTTGTCAAACCTACTATTTTCAACCAATTGTGATTATAGCCCACTAGGTGTACCTGTTATGATGATTGTTCCCAACCCCCATGTTGTCTCCTAACCTATGCTATATCATTGTACCATCTATATTCCCTTTATGATGTGTTCCCATAATCGTTCTCATCCCTCATTCATTTGTGATCTATCAGAGCCTGATTGCTTGAACCTTAACTGCTTCAAAACCCTATGTGTACAATCGTTCACCCATGAGATCCAATTGTCCTTCCTTGTGGTATGTACATTAGTAATTACCTCACACAATTTGTCGAATCTTCCAAATATTTACAAGTACCAACTCATCCTATATTTCAAATTAACAAACCATGTCCTATCCTACTACCCATTGCATAATTATATTTGCCTTTATTCCTTCCTACCTAACTCCTAGTCTATGCTAACTCTAAAACTTTCTTCATTCAGGGCACACTCGACCCATGTGGGCCATAACATGGCTACATATAATTTTCATTGATCAGTCCTTTGAGGGGTTGAACCTGCAACATTGCTAACTTTTTTGTGCTTGCTTATCTAATGTATGCTAGTCTAAAGGGTCCTAACCAACACATGTGCAACTTTCTAGGGTGCTTGAGAAAATTGTCGTCATACAATAAGACTAAAGAAGCAGGTTGTAGAATCTTGTGTCGAATGTTGTGGTCATGTCACACCTTCTATCTTTTATTCTAGACCAATTGGTCATGACCCATAATGATTTGGTCCCCTTTGAGTTCCAATATCTCATCCAACTTCTTTTGAATGGATTGGCCATCCAACATATATGTCATGAGAGAAATTTGTAGACTTGGTACCACAAATTCTAAGGGCATCATGACCTACTTTCCATAGACCATCTTGAAAGGCACATGCTTAGTCAATCATTTATATGTTGTTCTATATTCCCATAGTACTATTGGAATCCTTTGATCCTAGTCATTGCATTGCACGTTACAAACCTTAGTCAACGCATGCTCAAATATCTTGTTAAATGGTTCAATTGTGTAATTGACTTGCAGGTGATATGGTGTAGTATTCTGATGATGGATCATGAATTCTTGAGTGAGCATGTGGGTGGTGTCATTCAAAAAATGCATGCCTCGATCGCTCACTAACAATTTTGGGCATCCAAACCTTGTGATTTCATTCTCAAAGATGACCCAGGTGGATTGATCAGACCCACGAAATAAATTTTCCATTTGTTGAACGAATCAAGCATAGTGACCATTAAAAGTGGAATTTCATCTCTTCTTGAAGGCTTCACTATCCACTCACACACGTCATAATGCTTACAATATTCCTTATCATCTTCAAAGACTAACAACCACCATAACCTTTCACGTAACAATTTATGCACAATTTATTTTCCAAAATTGTGTTCCCCTTCAATTCCTTCATGCTCCTTGTAGAGGACCATGTTGTTCTCATGTTCTAATACACACATGTGTAGGATCCCATCTGCACCAAGCTTGTATAAGTTCCATGCAATCTACTAGTAATTGATGCTCTAGGTCACCAATTGTTTGTACTATATCTAAGTGTATCCCTCCAACAAGTGACCTGTCACTAGGTATTATTTTATCTCTGCTAGTTGATCTGGCACTACTTCGATCCTAAAGAGTTTTTCATCAGGGAGCTCATCATCTAAACTACTACTACCTTCCCTTGACTCTATCCTCAAGACATGGCCAGGTCCAAAATTTTGTTTGACGAGATTGACTACCACTTCAAATTCAACATCTTGGAAGAGAGATATCCATTAGTATATCCTACCCCCCAACACTAGCTTGTTGACCAAGTATTTCAACACTAAATGGTGAGTGAAAAAATTGAAGGGAGCATCGAGTAGGTAATGTCGAAATTTCTATAAGGCATAGACCATCATTAATCCTCCATGCTCTTTGGTCATTTAATTCTTCTCAGAATATGATAGCTTCCTACTAGCAAAACAAATTGGATGTTCAATATTGTCTTCTCCGGGACACGCAAGCACTACACCAAGTGTGATCGAGGACACATCCACATGCACATGGAATATCTTGGTACAATATAAAAATGTTAGGATCGCCACAATTACTAATCTCTCTTTTAGTGTGTCCAACACCTCCTGGCATTTGTGGGTCCATACATACTTTGTATCTTTGTGCATTAACTTCTCCAATGGCACAACAACCTTTTCTTAACTTCGTATGAATCATCTATAGTAACCTATGTGTCCCAAATTTGCACACATCTCTCTTACAGAGGTGGGGGCCTACATGTCCATTGTTGTTGCAATCTTTGCTTGATCTACTAGCAACCTTCCTTGCATAGGACATGTCCTAGTAACATAACCAATGGCGTATACAAGATGAACTTTTTCAATTTCAATGAGATCTGCAACTGCCTGCATCTATCCAACATCAATTGTAGTGTCTTCATATGCTCCTCGAGTAGGATGAACACGATCTAATCATCTAATTATACCCCTAGAAACATATCGATAAATTCCTTGAAGGTTAAGACCATAATTTATAAAACACCGCAGGTGCATTCGTTAGGCCAAAGGGCATTACTGTGTATGCAAATGATCCCCACTCTATCAAAAACATTGTCTTGGCTCTATTTTATTATGTGATCTGCACCTAGTGGTAGCCTGAGAAGCCATTTATGAATGAGTAAGCTTCACACCCATCCACATTCTCCAATACCTCATCTGTAAATGGTGTTGGAAAGGGATTGTGTACGCATATTGCATTTAACCTGTGCATGTCTACACAAATTATTAGATCACATATCTTCTTTGGTTGCACCACCATCGAGCTAATATGATCTAAATCCTCCATGGGACAATGATCCCGACCTCTAGTTTTTTATCCAACTCTTTGAGCATTTTTTCCCTGTAGTTCAGGTTTAGTCGATATGGTCTCTTCTTGATCGTCTTAGCATCAAGCTTCAATTGAATATTCATCTCTCTAAGGGATCATGCAATCCCCTACATTTCCAAAAATACTTAGAAACATGTCTTCATATTATTTTATTAAGTCTACCACTTGTGTCATTGTTTCCCAATCCCAATAATCGCCAATTATATCCATATTAGGTGCTTCTTTTATGCCTATATTGTGTTTCTTTGTTTTTATGATCACGTATAGTCTAGCATAGTGAAACTCAAGGCCTTTCCCCGAACTACGCGCTCACCCATGGTTTCATTGATATGTATTCCTTGGGGGTCCTCATCCTACACATTATCATTTTTAACCTTCCAATATTATACTGAGTGCTTCATTTTTTTCATGGGATTATGGTATGCGCAAACCACGTTCTAGGCAGTGTCTTTGGGTTGTCAATGGAAGATAAATTTGAACGTTGCATAGAATTGACTACTCATTTCTTCCTAGATGTACCGACTTCTAGGTACCATATACATTGTATAGATGAATGCATAAACCCATTGTGTGTTAAGAATCTTCTTGGTTTTCCAACGCCTCTCATAGAAACAAATACGTTCCTGAGGATCTTCGTTACCTTTGTACCAATTCATTAATTTAAATTCAATCATGGGATGGAACCTTAATTTGATACACTCCACCACCTATTCCCATTCATGTATATTTGTGTGATGCATCATCCACCAATGCATAGGTGTTACTTTTACTATTGAATCCATGGCCTTAATCCTTTGGTTCTCATGAGCACTCCTCCATTTATGCTAGGAATGTATCTACCATGTCCATCCCATCAAACCTTGGTAGGTCACACAAATTTGATTTGATCCAATGCACTGCTTGGTTGATTCATGTGCATCTCCTAGTGGATACCTAATATAGCTTATTCTGCCATATTTCCATTGCATACTCTAAATCTGTCATAGGAATGAACACTTCTTCAACTCAACTCACCATCAACTGTAGGATTCACATAGTCTTCCTCGTGACCTGTGATGTTTTGTATATTCTCTATGATCGAGCTTTGTGCCTCTTTGTTCACGTCTCAATGTATTTTTTTCCCTCATTTAGATCAAATGATGCAATAACACGCAAGGTTTCTGTCTCAAAGGACATTTGTCTTTGCTTCAAATTTAGCACAACATTATCATCACATGCCCAGTCAATGCAAAATAGAGTTGAATAGGGGTCTAGGTCATCCATAATCTTGATCACTTCAAAGTCTACTTTAGTTTGTACCCCATTAATATTCACTTCCACTTTCTCCTTCCTACCAATGGGATAAATTTTGTATTGGTTGGCAAGCCTGAGTTGAATGGGGGACCATACCAACTTTGGTTTACCTATGAATTCCCATGATTTCTTTGACAATGTGTTCATGTCAAATCCCAGGTCCAAAATGACACCGTCCATATCGTATCTTCCTAGCTCAACTATTGTCTTGAATTACCTCCCCGTGCACTTCCTTTTAATTACATGACACACATCTCATTCTGCTGACGGGGCAAAAATAGCCACATCAGTCTCCCCTTCCTCCATACATCTTGTCAACATGTGGGATAATTTATTTGCATCTATAGGATCACCCAACACCTTAAGACAACAACACAATAAATCATTTACTTAGTTTTCTAATTTAGCCTCGGGGTAAGTGTTTCACTATGTTTCCTCTCATGTGTCCGTTGTAACTCTTCGCACACACGTACCTCTTCTATTTCCTTCTGCGTTGTATGTTGCAATTCTTCACACATGCAGGCCTCTTCCAACACCCTATGTACCATGCATTGCAATTAATCTCACGTGTTGTCCTCTTCCAACACCCTCTGGGTGTCACACAAGAACTACTTTTTCTATGCGACATCAAACTTAGGAGGTGCTTGCATTTATTTTTAAATCTTTCCTTCTATATTCTTCCCTGAACTTTCTCCTCGTTCTAGGTCGATTCCTGTATGGATCCGTCCTTGGGTTACCACTCGTACATCAACTTCTTCTTTTGTCTTATGATATTCATGCAACTCAACAATCACCATGTCATTGTGCCCCTTATTTTCTTCCCATTTGGCCAATGACTCTAGAAAATCCTCTATGACATAGTCTGCGATGTGGAAACATCCACAAAGTGCATGTGACTTGGAAAATAATTGAGAAAAGTGCCTTATCTCACCACAGCTAAAATAAGTAGGTGGTCTTCCTCATCCACCACCATATCCTCTTCCTCTTCCATATCCTCTTCTTTGGCCTCCTTGGTAGCCTCCTCTATCGATGCCTCCAAAATATCCAATCTTATTCTCTTCTTAGACTCAGTAAGCATATGTAATGTGCTCCTTCATTAGCTGCAACAACTAGTAGTTGTTCACATCATGGCCCATGGATTTGCAAAACTCACAAAATGGAGTGTGTGTGTTTTTTTGATACTTTTATAGTGTTTGAAAATGGGGAGTTATATGACCCCATTGTCTACATATCTCATGCCATTCAATATGTGGTCTTTTCGGAAATGGATTCAACACACACGTCACTATGTAACTTCCTAGTGTAGAACACTCATTTCTATGGTTACCTTCTATGTGGCACAAGGTACACTAGAAATTCTCACACACCAACTTAGCCTTTGTTATATCTTGTATTTGTATGGTGAGGTTCATGAGTTGATATTGTACATGCGCAAGCCCTGTCGACATCTTTCCACCTCCTGGCAGAGACTCTAATTGCATTTCAATTTCTACGACCTCTTCCTGGGTCGTTATATTATGTTGGGTGAGTGGGACATGAATGTGTGGTAGGAGTCCAACAATAAACCATTCTCTATGATAAACATATTGGATCTAAAATGTCATTCTTTCCAACAAAATATTGAACCGTTGGTCATAATACTAAATGATTTATCTATCTTAGATTCAGCCATAGCCATGACTTCAAAATGAAAAATTGAAAAGAATTCTTCCTTGAGGACCAGGCTCGCCAATTATACCATACACTATCTTGGCATGTATACTTTTTAACATACTGATTAAACAAACAAGCTACATGAAAATACATAGAAATAATAGAATAACAAAATCACTAGTGTGCATGCCCAAGTTAGGCATCTCCTAATGGATGTTTGTTTGCTTTTGTTTCCTTTGGAGCTCTATGTTCCTTAACATATGAAATTGCAACTTGAAGACTATTTTTTCTATCTATTCCTATATTAGAAATATGTTAGAGTTACTTTAAGGTGCATGTGGATTCTGCTAAAGGAGGGGAGTCTACAATTATGAATACTTAACCATGTTTGCTAGAATATTAAGGTGGGCTACAATTCACGTCACTAGATACTTTGGGGAATCTAGTTTCTCATAAATATCCAAATTTTTATGGTGCTAAACGCCCATGAATGTATCAACTTCCTTTTGCCAATCCCTTAGGTCAACCACATGTTTTGTTGTGCTATTGGGATAGTTGTCTCAGGCTTCATTTTTCTTCTAAGTCTTCTTCTCAACTCTATTTGCCACTTCTCCCATATAATACTGTTCCATTATCATGATTCCAAATTGGGCTTCAATGGTATCCCTAATGCACCAATTTAGACCTTTTTTTAATTCACCCAACTCACAAAAAACACAACACCAAACTTTGCAGTGACAATGTGTCATTCGGGCCTCAACATAATGGTCTTAGGTTGAAAATTGTGACAACAAAAGAACAAATTTAATACATCTAGGGTTGGGGATAGGGGGGGCTTCCTTTTTTGTTGAATGGGTGCTAAATACGTAAGAAATTCATATAACACTAGAGCCAAGGAGAGCCATGACCTCAATAATAATGAGAACCTTAAGCCAAACCCTTGTGATTAAACCACATCTCTTTGTAGACTAGATCTACATGCTCCTCATAACAATTTTCACAAATGAATGGACAGAAGTAATGAAGGAGTACCACCTCATCTCATCAAGTTATTTTTTCACCTTTGAATTTCTTGACAACTATGGGGAATTAATCTCCCATTAATTCCAATAAACATTATGGGGGCAGTTGAAAATGACTTGCCCAAAAATTTTACAACAACACAAGCTAAGGGTCAAGCCCAAGTTGGCTTGTGCATTTTTAGTTGAATTTTGGTGCCTCAAGAGGTGATAGAACTCTAGCTTATCAAATCCTTTCACTTCTTGTACAATTTGGCACACTAGATTATATGGATTGGGTCCTTTAGGGATGAAATCATTTATAATTTCTCTAAGAATGACCATGGAGCCTCCCATAACTGATGCCTCCTAGACTCAGTAGGACTTAAGGAGCAAGAGGCCTTTGAATAATGTTAGTGCCAAGTAAAATTTATCGTTTGTCATGATCCCAACTTCCGAGGAAAAGTTTACAGCTTGATCTCCCTCAGAGTTAATGATGACTCCCCCTGCACTTGCCACACCCAATGTAGAAGTATTCAATGTTATAATTAACACAACATACCATTTTTTGCATGTTTCTTTCTTTCATAAACTGAATCTTTGGAGCTTATAATATGGACATTTGAAATGAAACAAAATTTGTTTGATTCAATGTTATCACAACCATACTAGAACATATTGAACCCACCCGTCAAACTGGTTTTATAGTGTTTCTTGGTGAAACCAATCCATCAAACTAGAAATTAATAGTTTTATACATGACTAATATTTCCAATATGAATGACCAATTTTGTACAGTTATATACAAGTGCACATGTGCCAAACAGATTCACTTAAAAATTGAAAAAAATATAAAATGAAAACCTAAATCTCTAAACATAATTTTAAACACTTACATGTGTTGTAGATGAGAATTAACCTTTACATATTCATGTCTAATGGTTTGGATTCATGTAGATCCACATGAATATATTTTTTAAATAAAAATTTGAATATTTTGTTTATGTTTTGGTCGTCTAGATTTTTTTTTTCAATTATTTATTGCTTCTAGTCTAGTTCTGGGTTTTGGGGTCAATTGGTTTGGTAACCAATCCTATCTTGATGACACTATTTTGGTTTTCCTTGAGTACACATTTAGAGGGATTCTTGTATATGTATGTATAAAATATTTAGATATTTAGATTATAGATAATACAAAGGATTAAATAAACTATAAAGGATAAATATTTGCTTATATCTACAATGTCCTCGCTATGACAAACATGACCATGGAACAAGAATATCCCTAACTTGGGTTTATTTCATACTTTTTACATAACTATACCGGAAAATTCAAGTGATTAAGTTGTAAATAACCTCCGAACTTGAATGGATATTTTAAGTGCATTATTATATGTTGGAATCTAAAAATTAAAAGATAAAAATGTTATTGTTGTCTCTCTCCATTAGAGTGCAAAATACTCGATGTGTAAAACTAAATAGAAGAAGAAAAATATTTAGAAACAGAGCATAAGAAATATTGATCTTGTCAATTGCATCTATCTTGGGTGGTTAAGATGACAATTTTTTATCATCCTCACCTAGTTTCAAATCTCTCTTATGACATGTTTGCTTCTTGCAGGACGATTGAGGTTGGCAAGATAATTTTAATATCACTCTTTCTTAAGTGCTCCAAGGTGGGATGGGATGTTTCCAAACACTTTAATCTCTAGGGGTTAGCTCAACTGGTCTTCATTAATGTTGTTGGGCATTTGGTTAGTTTCATGCTAGTAGGTGCTCAGTTCAAATCCACCTAGGTTAGCATAGTAATCTATGTTGACAAGTTTACTAGGGATGCCATTCACTAATGTGGGGAAGCATCACTTGGGTTTCCCCATGAAATTTTCCTTGGAATTTTTTTTTTTCGATCCTTTCCTTTTACCAACATATTCATAAAACTCTGGGATACTCTCTAGGTATTAGTGATGTCACCCCCAAAATCCCAAAAAGAGATAAGAAGGTTACCTATCAAACATAAGGCTAGAACACAATTATTTATGTAAGCCTATCAAATAATTCCCTATGAATAAAAAAAAAAATCTATTACAAATATGGTGTATGCTCTAAGGTTAATATCAATCCAACTTTCAATAAAAAAACAAAATCCATCATCTGAGGAAATGAGCACCTCGAGGGATTGATTAAAACTATTGCAACATTGAGCTAATAAAAAATACATTATCATAGAACAATTAGTTAAGATAAAAACAAATGAATGAATGAAATCAATGGGAGGAAATTATATAACTCAAATCATTTCTCCAAGAGAGTTTGTAGAGCCTTCACTATGTCATTCTCTATTATATCATATCCATTTTCCATTTACGAGAATCAAACAGAAAGAAAAACATAAGTATGTTAATAAACCCTGAACCTAAAAAACCATATGGGAAAAATATATATTCAACACTCATACAATTTTGATAAGTCATTAATCCTAGTGGGTGATTGGGTAACATATTGAATAGATGAGTGTTAAATTCCATGTCAATGGTGGTCTCTAAGAATGAGAGAACACTTGTTTTCACCACAAATTGTGAGAGTACTATGTTCTAAGTTGTTATTTTTTTTTTTTTTTAACGAGAACGGTTATGTTTCATTAGGCGGCGTCCTGACAAGCCAGAACCAGAAAGTTACATATCTGAAGAAGGTTGGTGACCTCTAACAGTACTGCCAACCTCCTTGTAAATGTCTGGGGAAACCCATCCCATATGCTTCTGGAGCTAATTCGAAAAAATGACAGAAATTGCTTACATGAGTAAATTCTCACAAACTGTGAGCACAAAAGGAGACAGAAGCAAATCCATTACCCGGAGGGGGGTGGAATTTTCCTATTAAGGAAGGGATCCAGCATTTTCTGAGAGCCTGAAGAGATGTTGGAGGCCGCCTCCTTTTCTCTGCGCGCTTTGTTGGACTTT
>JZKD02S0220331.1:182647-196281 GCA_000966675.3 Picea glauca | reverse complement strand
ACACACACACACACACACACACACACACAAATTTTTAACATATATTACAATGATTTGTTATGCTTACTCATGGGATCCTTCATAGAATCAAGAAGAGTGATTTTCACCACTGGGATTTGGTGTGATTCTCGTCCACAGAGCAAGTCGATAGTAACAAGTTGGGGGGCATATATAAAATTTCTATCAAGGATATTCAACAAATTCATGCACATTTTCACGTTTAACAGTTAGGCATAAACATCAACGTCTTCGCTGCCAACATAGGGTTAGGGCTGAAAGTTAAATGTAGACCTATTAATGGACAAATGTATTAACTGCCCATGTTGAAGTGGTAATCTTCTCAAACTTTTCCCAAATTTATCGAAAAAAAAAGACTTACTAGACACCAAGACAACACACCCAGTCTTAGAACATGTCTCTCCACACACAATGGTTTTCGTTAAGCCAACACTTACAATGATTGGTTATTAGCTGACTAACAATGACCCTATGGAAAATACTTCTCGGAGATGACCACCACTTCTTGGCTTCTATCCGTGACCCTATTTCTGTCAATAGGCACTCCTAACCACCTATTGTTAGGAAGTTCCTTAGAAATTATGAAAAATGGAAAGAGAAAGAAATTCCCATTCCCATTCCACGAACATACCCCAAAGTAGGCGAAAGGAAACACAAAAGTGAACTAAAGTGAATGAAAATGCCAAAGTAAATATTTATATATTGGAATTAAATTATTTTGTTTGAAATTTTTTCATGAAAATTATAACTAGAGTCATTAAAAAAAACTCAAATTTCCAATTATGAATCTACTAATCAAGAATCATTAATGGTTCATGAATGAGATGATTCTATATTTTAATACTCGATAAAAAGCATGAGGTGAACCCTCCATTTGTAATTTTAGGTTAGACCTACACTTACACATGAATTTTCGAAATGATAACTCCAACTTGTTAGCATTTGCCCTTAACTATGTTTTTCAAAATGATAACTCCAAATTGTTACCATTTGCACTTAACTATGTTGACAAAACAAAATTGGTAGGTTTTGATGAAAACATGGAGTGGCCTTTAGTCCATGTGTGTGCATGAATAGTGTTATACTTGTTTTACATGATTGATCATTAGGTGTTTTATGGTTACCTTAAGGTACAGAGTAAATAAGATTTTTAGGAGAAAATGGAAGTAGACTCTTATCTATTTATGTATGTGTATATAGTGTTATGCATATATCGCATGTTTGACCATTAATTTTGGAGGCTTCCATGGCTACATTAAACCCTCGTGAATATTGGTTTCAATGGTGAAAACTCCTCATTCCTCGTCATTAATTCCAACCCATTAAGAGATATGTACTCAATAAAATGGAGCAAAGGCATACAAAAGGAAGTGGACATGAATTATTGCTCTAATTACAAATTATTAACTTGTTGGACACATCTTGGTCTTTCCTAAGCTAACTTTACTCAAATAAGGACCTTACCTTCACACAAGTAAGACCGATACAATGAGTTCCTTAAATGCTTAAGAAGAGCTTGGGACCAAGTCCTTACCTACCTTAGCAAAGCTCAAGACTAAGACTTTACCTAAACTCAACTAGCTTAGGTAAGATCTTTCAAGACCAAACTTTCTAGATAGTTTAGTAAGACCATGACCTTTCCCATAGAGAAAGTGTATCCTACCATGCATTTTCTTTGGTCTCATTTGCAATGCATTTATATATTTATAAAAATATTGGAATTAAATTATATTTTGTTTGCAATTTTTTCATGAAAATTGTAACAAGAATCATTAAAAAAAAACTTAGATTGTCAATTCCAAATCTACTAATCATTTATGACATGCTTATTATATGTTCTCCTTGTATGAATATTGTTTCATGCTTCTATTAGTGCTCGACGATATGGATTTTAAGTCAAAATAAATATTTTACACCATCTAACTTTTGTTATATCATGCATGTGGTGTTCTCAGGTATAGCGTTGTAAGCAATTGTGAAGGTTTATAGCTTTAGAGTTTAACTTTAATATGATTAGCACTGCCCATAGCTTCCTTGATTCAGCAAAATGTCTCAAAGACATCTTTTATTAATTGTTTTTAGTGAGAGTCATTTTATTAATTGTTTTTTGTGAGAGTTGGGCATCTTGGTGTTCTCTGATCCTATATGCACTCCTTTAAACACGATGACTTTATGGATTATATGTTCTATTTATAGAAATGAGTTCTTTTTATATTGGTAATATGTTATTCTCTCTATTGGCTATAGTCAAAGTTATACTAAACTAATTTCATTGAATGTTGTGGTTCAAAAATCTATATATCATAGCAATATCATGTTTACGAGTATTGATCTAGACAAGGAATGTCACAACTGAATTTTAGGAATGTCACAAGGTCACAATCAGGACTTGTACACTTCTTCATTCACTCCTTTTCCGTTTCAAATACGTTAAACACTTAAATCTCTCCCAATGTTTAGTTGTGAAAAATTGTGCAACCTTGAAAAACCCCGAGAATGCATTTCAAAGTTACAACTTTTAGGGTTTGTGAAAAATTATACTATGCTTGAACAGGTTACCTTGTATTTGATACCCGATTTATTTGTTGGATTCTAGAATTGATGTTATGACTAGGGTTTACAAGAGCCTTAGGTTTCTTAGTGTTGAAAATCACAAGAATTTGTGTAATGGTGTCGTGGAATCTCCAAAATATTGTAAGAATATCCAGTGATTTAGCTTGAAGGGTGTTTTCCAATTCAACCCCTTTGGGTTGTGAAAGATAGGTGAGAATTGTATAACACTTATTATCTCTTTTCTCAAGCATCTATATCAAAATTGTTTGTGAAATGGTTTCTAAGATGGAAGACGTGTGATGACAATAAAAGTTGTTTATTTATTTATTTATTTTTTCATAGCAAATTATGATTCAATCTGGAGTAGAAAACAACGTTAGATGATATCTATTTCACTTGTTTCATTGTTTGTTCTCTCACTAAATATGATGACCATAAAACATATGTTTCTTGGTATTTTTAGGTGTTTCCTTTCCCCCGTCGATAATGAAAGAGGAAAATTTAGTGGAAATTAATCAGATGACGATAATGAAAGAGGAAAATTTAGTTACCATGTATTCTTCTCTTCTTGTAAAGCTTAATGGCTAATAATTGTAAATTGGATATATTTCTACAACTTCTATATACTAAGAATGTTTCTTTTGTCGTTGCTCGCTAAATATCAAACTAGTTGGTTTCATTTTCATCAGTCCAAATTTCCACAAACATGGTCCAAGTACAATGTCAACCCAAACTCGAAGATTTTGCTTCCTATGTTGTTTGCATTTTCACTTTGCAGATAATAGTATCGAGAAATAGTAATGGCACGAAGATGAAGAGCCAAGTTCGAGCAATACTAATGGCACGAAGATGAAGAGCCCGATTAGCCTAGGAATTATCTCGGGATAGTGTTTGGACGCATGTCTTACTTCTCTAACTCACAACGGTTCATGTTTCCCTCCGTAGCGTGCCAAGAAATTGTATCAAAATTTGTGTTCTCAACAAATCATATTTACCACACTATTAAAAATTCATTGAAGTGGTGTAACTTGAGGGTTTATACATCTTTATTTAGTGTTATTACCCTACCAGTCCATTTGCATTAATGTTATTACCCTACCCATCCATGTGCACTAGCATATGTGCACTTCACTAAACCAAATCCCATTCCACTCAAAATAATTCTATCATTTTATCTCAGATTTTTATATTCAAATTTTTGTATTAATATATGAATTCTATCATTTTATGCCAGGTTTTTATATTCAAATTTTTTTAAATATTAATATATGATTTAGTGTTATGCATTATTTTTATATTCAAAATTTTGTAAGTATTAATACATGATTTAGTGTTGCTAGGTGCACGCAAATATAGTTTTGAAACATGGTTGTGGACTTCCTCCTTGCATCATTCCTCATCATTGAATTTAGAGCCTCACTTATGTTAATATTGACGTCTCAAGAGCTAGGAACACAGGCACCAAGCAAATATAAAGGCACAGGGAATCTTCTTTGTAGTCAGGAAGCTTGCGAGATCATAACAGTAGGGTGCATCCTCCCTAAAACTAAAAGAATCAATTATTTCAATGTATCATAGCTATTAGTTTGAATCAATTAGTTCATGTATCATAGCTATTCTCTTGCTAAGTTACTTGCTATTATTATTCTCAGTGGCCAGGCACTTGTACATGGGTTTAGAGAGACCAAAAACCAAAACCAACATACAAAGTTGCCTCCAAGGGATTACAAATTGCAAACTGGTTGTGCCCCAAAAATAACACAGCTACAACCATGAAAAACCGTTGAGGAGGCCCATTCCAATTGCACCTCTAAATCCAACTCGTATCACATGGTGAGAGAGGTGAGTCAAACCTTAGCATAGAATGTTAACATTTGATGCTATAATCATTCATCTCATCTTCTCTCTCCTTTGCAAATAATAGTTGATGTTAACCTTCCTTAACGGAGTGAGTTCGTTCTATGAGTTGTTAACCTGGTGTTAAAATTTTGTTCTCTCCCCTTTGCAAATAATAGTAGATGTTTTTTTTTTTTTTACAGAAATAGAAATATGATTTATATATATGTAAGGTGCGACCGAAGTTGTTAGTATACAAAAAAGGGGGGTGTTGGGTCAATGACCTAGCAGCTAAAAATCCGAGTGCTTTCTACATGGGCTTGTTCCCAAAAACTTCAGTTGCTCATTTAGTAAAGACTAACAAGTCTAGCTAATGCTTGCAGACTGCGTATTGGCAAAGCCATTGTTACAAAAATTGGGATTGATGGTAAAGCTTACTTCTCCTTTTCCTCTGAAAATTGCACTGGAATTTCTTCAGAGGGCATGTCCAGAGAAACATTCAGATCTGGGAGGATTGGGGCATCTCTTCTCTTGCCTTCTTCGTTGCTTCTTTGGCCTTCCGCTTCCTGGGCTCTGGTTCCTTGTTCTTTCTCGACCCTCTCCCCTTGGCTCCTCAAGTAATCCACCTCATCCTGGAGTTGGTTGATCATGGCTCGGTGTTAGGAGAAAGTTTCCAGAGTGAAATTCAGGGTGGTGCTATGAGAGTCCAGGCGCATGGCCAGATGTTGGGTGGTGAGGAAATTGTCACCCATCATTTCCTCCTCTCGGTCTTCCTGAACTCGACATTGATCCATGCTAGATTTTTCCCTGGTAGGTGTGGGTTGATTTAGGATTTTGGCATACTCTTCTCCAGCACTTCCCCTGCTGCTGCCTTGGATGCGGCTTAGCAAAAGTTGTTGGGCTTTGATCGAATTTTCAGCGACCTCTTTTGATCTTCCTGGGAAATTACTCGAGTAATTCAACGCCATTTGCGTCCTTTTTCTATCCCTTTGAGTGTTTCTTGTTCTCTGGCTTTTCCTGCGATGACCTTTTTTCCAACCTCTTCTCTTGGCGTGACCTTGATTTATGGCCTTCCCCTTGCCTTTAGTTGTCCTATGAATTCTGTAATTTTCACGCTGGCTTGAGTTACCAGAACTCTTCCTATCTCTTATAATTTTATTTGCTTCGCTTGCCCACATGTGGGTTTCTAAACAATGTATCTGGCTCTGATTGCCCTGAATTTCCCATGTGACGTCCTTCCTTATGCGTTTAATGTGACTCCTCTGGAGTGTGGTGTGCTGCCGTGAATTGTTCTGCATGCTTTGAAAATTTACCTCAGTCATATCCCAAGCCGTTTGCGCAAGTGTCATTAATGAGAAGATATGGGGAGGGGAGGAGGAGCGAGGTGTTGCTGACCTCATTTGCAGGATCCCATGGGGGAATGGCCTTTTAATGCACTTATATTCCCTATTTAACTGTTTTGACATACATATTTCACCAATTCTGGATTTGGTGACGTACATTGGCCTCTCGAAATTGTCGAGAGTTTGTCCAAATCAGATGTTGTGCTGGAGCGCTCTGTGAGCGTGGTTGTTGGGCGAGTTGTCAACTTGTATGATTATAATCATTGGAAATATTACGGGGGGATGAGGAACGTGGACTTTCCATTAATTTCCAAGTACCCTTTGCCTCTACCTATGGCTTTGTTTTCCTGATTGTTGGCTCTCCAATTGTTGGCTCGATGAATATGGTAGAAGTAGGGACTCATGCACAAGATAGTGTCTCTAGTTCTATCAATGATTCTATTGAGTGCTGATTTTTTTGAGTTTGTGTTTTTAATGAAATACCTGATGGTCGTCTTGGAGTCCCCTATTATGATTAACTTATTAATTTGATGTTCCTTCACAATTTGGGTCCCTTTGAGAAGTGCATATGCCTCTGCTGAATTGTTTGTGGTGATTCCTAGATTCCAAGAATAAGTAATCATCCTTTGTCCTCTAAGTCCAAACAGAAATCCTCCCGCACCTGCCTCCCCTAGGTTCCCTTTAGAAGCGCCATCAAAACTTAGGACGTGATTTTTTTGTGAATTTAACCAGGTTGTGAACTCTTGATGAGTATAATGAAGCTGTCAGCATGAAGTGTTTTTTGTCACACAAGGAGAAGAGGAATCTTGTAGGTTGAGTTTGTTTAGCCATGCTTCTTCTTTTGTTCTCATCGCGACCCCTGTCAGGGTGAATGTTTTCTTGGTCGACAAGAATTCACTAAGTTGATCAATGGAATTTGTCGCTACTACTAGGGGGGAAATGATTTTTCCTTTGAAAATTCTTTTATTTCTTGCCAGCCAGATCTGCCAACAAATTTTTTTTATCGATGCCTTCCAAGCTCAGCTGAGCTTCAATTTCCCCTGGAGCGATCCTTTATAATGTTTCTCCCATTTTCCTATCAGGCTTCTAGTGCTTGTGGGCTTGGACAAATAAGGGACTAATTCGAGATAAACATTTTTCATCACCTACCTGGTGAAATTGCAATGCAAGAACAAATTGTCAAAGTCTTCCAGGCTATTAGCACACCTGAACGGGCCCATAAAGCCACTTTTGTTCAAATTCTCCCCTGCTAGGGGTTTATTATGAGCCAGTTGCCAGCATAATATATTTATTTTTGGGAGGCTATTGGGGTTCCAGATCTCTTTCCAAATGGCCGATTTGGTTGGGATATCACTGTCTTCTAGGAGCTGCTTGTATCCCGAATTGACTGTATACCCCTCTTTTCCCCAGCTTTTGTCATCCTTTTTACTGAGGCGGACTGGAGCGGATCTGGAGATTGTTTGGAGGAACTATTTGCCCTCTTCTTTCAATAGGGGGGGATATCCCCCAGATTCCAACTTTTCCAGTTCCCATTCGGGTGCCAGTTTGAGATATCGTAGAGGGTGGATATTCCTTCAAAGGACAACCATTGTTTGAATTGATTCAGTGAGGGGATGTTTGAGAGGATCCCACTTTCTAAGTAATTGTCCTCCCAAATATTGATATTTTTCTGTTTCCTAGATCCCAATTCAGATGGGATTGTATTAAGGGAATGGACACATGCATAAGCTTTCAGATAGGCGAGCCTGCTTGTCCAAGGTCTACTTCTTCAATGCATCTTTTTCTGTTTTTGTTTAGGTACTTGCTGCATAGTTCTTTTTTCCACCATTCTTTACCACCTGTGATTATTCTCCAGATTACCTTTGCTCCTAGAGCTAGGTTTATCTTTTTGGGATCTCTTATTCCCAGCCCTCCATTTTCTTTTGGGGCACAAGTAATAGCCCAATTCACCAAATGGAATTTTTTCCCATTATCCTTGCCTCCTTGCCATAGAAATCTCCTTGTGATTTTGGCCAGTTCTTTCTTTATTCCAACTGGAACGTAGAGTGTTGAGAATTGAAAGATTAGGAAGGATGAGAGGACTTCTTTTATTACAACAACCCTGCCTACTGGATTTAACCATGTGGCTCCCCATATTTCAAATTGATCTTTTAGCTTTTGGAGGATTCCCTGCCATGCTTCCCCAGATAAGTCTTTGATGTTGATTGGCATACCTAAATACTTGAAGTATTTCCAATCCAACGTGAAGGGGAATTGGAGGATTTGTGCAATTCTTGCCATTGTTCCCGCTTTTACATTCGAAGCATAGATATGGCTCTTCATTTTGTTAATGAGTCCTCCCGAGGCTTGTTCATACTGGTCCAGAACTAGTTTAAATCTTCGAGCCATTGTTTGGGAGGCTCCCCCAAGAAGAAGAGTGATGTCAGCGAATTGAGAGTTGTTTATCCTTCTGACTCCCCTTGCAATTTTTAGGCCCGAGATATTTCTAGTAGTCCTTTCTTTCTCCAATCTTCTGTTTAAAGTTTCTGCCATGATTACATAAAACATCGGAGAGAGAGGGCATCCTTGCCTGAGACCTCTTGAGGCTTGGAAGAACGTTGTTGGGCGTCCGTTAATCAAAGGTGCTATCCACGAGAACAAAATATAGGCTTTGATCCAGGATATAAAGGGGCTTTGAAAGCCGAATTTGTTTAGCACTTCATAGAGGAATTCATGCTTCACTCTATCGAAAGCGTTTTCCATGTCAATTTTGATGATCATCCATTTTTATTTATTCGTTACACTGGTATGGATTGCTTCCTGGACCAGGATTATGTTATCCCGGATTTGTCTTTTAGTCACGAAATTCCCTTGATTTGGGAGAATAAGTCTTGGGAGAAGATGCTTGAGCCTATTGGAAATTGTTTTGGTGAGGATTTTATACGAGACATTACAGAGGGAGATGGGGAAAAAATGATCAAAGGTGTTTGCATTTTTGGCTTTGGGGATCGGCGTCAGGAAGGAGGTATTGGTGGCTCCTCCTAACTTGCAAGTCGATTGGACATATCTAATCATGCGAAGAAATTCCTTTTTGATGATTCCCCGACACTGTCTGTAGAAGTGACAGGTAAATTCATCCAGCTTGGCTGCTTTATCTGGTTCGAAGTGGAATACTACCTCTCTAACTTCCTCTTCAGTGTCTGTATTTAACAAATCCTGATTGTCCTAGTCCGTTATCAGTCGAGGGATGGACTCCATGAACTTCAGTCTCTGATCTTTATTATCTTCTTCGTCTTGTGTGTATAGGGTTTTGAAATGAGAAGAGACCTCGTTTTTTATCTTGCCGAAGGAGTTAATTATCTCCCCCGAGGCTTTTTTGATTTCTTCTACTAAGTTTCTATGATGTCTAGATTTATCCTGTTTATGGAAGAAGGATGTGTTTTTGTCTTTAGCTTGTAGCCACGGGGCTCTTGACTTTAGTATTTATTCCTTTTCTTCATTGTGAAGTGCCCTTAGGTATTTCTAGAAGTGATTTTTCTCTTGCTCCGGGTGCTTGGGTTGGACTTCCTTGTTTTCTATTTCCATATGGATCTCTTCTAATTTTTGTTTGTGTTGTTTTACTTGTTCCTTTGTGCTTAGAAAGGAAGATTTTTCCCATTCCTTTAAATCCTTCTTTGTTCTTTTTTATTTTTTCTCCCAAATATACACTGGGGTCCCGTTTACCCAAGTGGACCAGGCTGAGGAGATTAGGGGGAGAAAATCTGGTGAGTTCGTCCATAGAGGGTTGAATCTTAAGGGAATGGGGCCCAATTTTTCAGTATTTGCCAAGGTAAGAGCTATGGGACGGTGGTCTGAGATTCCCCAAGGGACAATTTGGGAGGAAATGGTAAGCGGAAAGAAGAGGAGAGGACTGTGGATAAGGAAGTGGTCCAGTCTAGAGGTTATATGTCCCACCCCTGTCCTTTTATTATTCCAGGTATATTTTCCTTTAGAGGGCTTGACATCGAAGAGATCTAGTTCTGAGACCAGATCTTCCATATTTTCCCTAAACTAATCTCTTACAGCGGACCCCCCCTTTTTCTCCCCTTGGTGCAGGGTAGTGTTGAAATCCCCGGCTATTATGCAATTTTCTTGAGCATCCAATTCTTTTAGTTTCATTAGCGTTTTCCAGCAATCTTTCTTTTCCCAAAAATTGTTAGGCATATAAATATTGCATATAGGATAGATAATACATCTTTGGAGGTGCTTTAACTTTACCAGCGTCCAATGATTTGAGTCCACTCTTTGTTCCTCCTTGAGGATTTGAGTGTTCCATACTATACAGATCCCTCCTGAAGCGCCTCTTGCACTCAGTGTTGCTTCGCTACTAGGGTTCTAGATTTGTTCATTTCTCTTAGGGCCTCATCACCCTGGAGTTTTGTCTCCTGAATTAATAGGATTTGGGGATTTTCTATGTTGATTAGTTTTCTCATAGCTTCTTTTTTTCCATTTGGCCCAGACCTATACAATTCTAGGAGACTACCTTCATTACTTAATATTATGCTTTGTGGCCCTTCCTTTCGTGGGGTGAGACTGCCCCTTTGTTGGTTGGGCTTTTCCATTTTTCGCTTCTTTCCTAAGGATTTCTTCCAGAGTTGGTTGGGTTCCTAGTTCTTTGTTTTGAGTGGTCTCTTTCTCTCTTCTGGTTTTATTTGTTTTTCTTCTTGCTTTCGTGGTTGGAACAGTCTTTGGAATTTCTACATTTGTTTCTTCTCCAGATTCTTCTTGGTTGTCTTCCTCCTGTGCTTGATTACTAACTTGGTGTTGGGGGTTTGGTTCTTCTAGTTGGATCTCAATAACTACATCCTGATCATAGGTGTTTTCTTCTATGTTTTCCTTTGAGTTTATCAGCTCTGGATCTAGGGTTTCCAGGGGTTCAAACTTGTTCTTGCTTCTTTCGGCTTCATCGTCGATCTGTATTGTAGATTTCCCTTTACTTGGCAAGGGGGGTCTGGAGTTTCTTTTGCGTTCCAGTTGCGGGTTCCATGGTCTATTCGTCATTTTTTCACGTTTTTCCTGTTGCCATTGTTCCGATGCCTTGTTCTCGAGATGCTCTTGGGTCGCCTTAGGGCAGTTTTTGGCAAAGTGGCCATATTCATGACAATATTTGCACTTAAATGGGAGTTGTTCATAGTCCACCGTTTGGATGTAAGACCAACAATCTAGGATGAGTTGTATTGCTTCTGGAAGCCCTTTTTCCAGGTCCACATCCACACATAACCTTGCACAAGATTGTAGTCCATCTCGTGGTTCAACTCGATCAATGAACCTTCCCAGAGCATTGCCTATGTTTTTAATTGTTTCGTCGTTCTAGAAGTGTAGGGGTAGGAAGGGGAGCCTAACCCATACTGTGACAGTAGAGGGGATATCGTTCTTTGGACTAAAGTCTAGAGTCCATTTTTTCAGATACATCCCTCTAGTCCCCATGAAATATAGACCATTTCTGAAGATCAGGTCTCAATATGCTTTGTTTTCGAACATAAAAACGTAGAAACCCTTTCCACAAAATGTTGTAGAGAATTGTCCTTTGATTGTTTTCCTCCAGTTCTGGTTGAAGAGCAAATGTTCTCGAAGAGGTGGAGTGGACCGCCACCTTTGGGATTTCTTCTAGCCTTTTGACGAATCTGGAGGTATGGGCTCCCTTAACAGACTTTGAATAGGATGAGATCAGCATCTGAAACGCTACAAGATTAGGCGACGACGAGGGTTGGGGGGGTCCCCCAATCCCGAGGCCATGGCGGCTCGCGTTGAAAACCCTAGGGCCTGTCAAAAAAATCTCGAGGAGCGACTCTGAGTGCCCTACTTCCTCAATTGTGATTTTGCAAAGAACCAAATAATATTAGATGTTAACTTTCCTTATAGAGTGAGTTCTTTCTATGAGTTGTTATTAAAAATTATTTAAAAAATATATATTAAAAAATGATTTTATGAAAAATGACACCTTTTGCTATCCAAAACAATTTCCAAAGCTCAAGTTCTATGGACTTTGCATTTGCATTTTGACACGATGCGATGCTTCAATCATGATTAGTTCAATGCCAAACAATACATAAAGAAATCTTCGTACCTTTTATTTATTCCATTTATTTATGGATAAGAATTTGATTGTATTGATTGAACATTTGTGAATGCAATGTAATTTATAAACATATATTTTTTCACCAACTCCAACATCCTCCATGCAATTGATTGTTTCAATGACTATAACAACTATACGTTATCGAGGCAAATCTCTTAAATATTTAAACAATATTGGCGTTTCCTTTACCCCGTTTCGGGGTTGTCCTAGTTTAGAAAAAATGTTGGAAGGTAGAAACGATATCAATCACCAAATTCCGAAAAAGTAGAACGTTTTATTTTTTTAATCCTCAACATTTTTCAATAACTATGACCGTCTCATTGTCAGTAAATAAAATCATCCAATAATAAGCAACCACGTGGTGGCCATTTTCATTTCATAACGAATCAGCCAATAATAAGCAACCACGTGGTGGCCATTTTCATTTCATAACGAATCATCCAATAATAAGCAACCACGTGGTGGCCATTTTCATTTCATAACGAGCAAGTTACAGCGTGCAGAGCAAGTTACGCCGTGCAGAGAACTTGACCTACAGGTGCAGGACTGGAATCGTGAGGGACTTTCTACGATGCTTCTTGGAAACCACGGGGTTGGAAGTTGGAACCTTCATCCTATCGTATGCATGGATGGCCCTATAAATTCAATTTCGATCTCGCAATACCCAGAATTCATCTCCATAATATTTCAGCAAATTGTAAGCTATTCTTATTTTTCTTCTCTTTTCTCTGAGTTCATCGGGTGTGTCTGGTTATTTGGTGGAGCGGAAAAAGTTATTCTTATTCTTCTCTTTTCTCTGATTTCATCTGTGTTGTGTCTGGTTATTTGGTGGAGGATTAATAATAGCTGCAAAAGTTATTCTTATTCTTCTTCTCTTTTCTCTGATTTCATCTAGTGTCTGGTTATTTTGTGGAGGATTAATAATATCTGGAAAAGTTATTCTTATTCTTCTTCTCTTTTCTCTGATTTCATCTGGTGTCTGGTTATTTGGTAGAGGATTAAAAGTTATTCTTATTCTTCTTCTCTTTTCTCTTATTTCATCTGGTGTTTGGTTATTTGGTAAAGGATTAGTAATATCTGCAAATGTTATTCTTATTCTTCTTCTCTTTTCTGTGATTTCATCTGGTGTGGTTATTTGGTGAAGGATTAATAATATCTGCAAAAGTTATTCTTATTCGTCTTCTCTTTTCTCTGGTTTCATCTGGTATCTGGTTATTTTGTGGAGGATTAATAATATCTGCAAAAGTTATTCCTATTCTTCTTCTCTTTTCTCTGATTTCATCTGGTGTCTGGTTATTTTGTGGAGGATTAATAATATCTGCAAAAGTTATTCTTATTCTTCTTCTCTTTTCTCTGATTTCATCTGTGTTGTGTCTAGTGAGGATTAATAATATCTGCAATGGCGTTGATCTTGGCTCAAGAGTACCTAAACAACCGCGACTCTGATGCAGGAATTAGACCGAATGTTAATGCTGATACAACAAGTAGAGAGAATGTTAATGCAAGAGAAGGAAAAGGGCCTCCTCGCTCTCAACTCACGGAAGGGACTCTCGTGCAGATCAGAGGATTCAAGATAAGGAGTGATGGTGTGCAAGGATTAGCTGTCCCCCTGAGCAGGGCGCTTCAGGAAGGATGCTTCTCCCCTTAGAGTTGAAGCGATGATGGGAAACTGGTTCCTTCTTTGAATGTACAGTCAAATTTATTCATTGTTTGGATTTGGTAACAAACATACATAACACTATTCCTCCTCCTATTCAGTTTTGTACAGTATTTTCATCTTTGTACAG
>JZKD02S0220331.1:170459-182637 GCA_000966675.3 Picea glauca | reverse complement strand
GCAACCACGTGGTGGCCATTTTCATTTCATAACGAATCATCCAATAATAAGCAACCACGTGGTGGCCATTTTCATTTCATAACGAGCAAGTTACAGCGTGCAGAGCAAGTTACGCCGTGCAGAGAACTTGACCTACAGGTGCAGGACTGGAATCGTGAGGGACTTTCTACGATGCTTCTTGGAAACCACGGGGTTGGAAGTTGGAACCTTCATCCTATCGTATGCATGGATGGCCCTATAAATTCAATTTCGATCTCGCAATACCCAGAATTCATCTCCATAATATTTCAGCAAATTGTAAGCTATTCTTATTTTTCTTCTCTTTTCTCTGAGTTCATCGGGTGTGTCTGGTTATTTGGTGGAGCGGAAAAAGTTATTCTTATTCTTCTCTTTTCTCTGATTTCATCTGTGTTGTGTCTGGTTATTTGGTGGAGGATTAATAATAGCTGCAAAAGTTATTCTTATTCTTCTTCTCTTTTCTCTGATTTCATCTAGTGTCTGGTTATTTTGTGGAGGATTAATAATATCTGGAAAAGTTATTCTTATTCTTCTTCTCTTTTCTCTGATTTCATCTGGTGTCTGGTTATTTGGTAGAGGATTAAAAGTTATTCTTATTCTTCTTCTCTTTTCTCTTATTTCATCTGGTGTTTGGTTATTTGGTAAAGGATTAGTAATATCTGCAAATGTTATTCTTATTCTTCTTCTCTTTTCTGTGATTTCATCTGGTGTGGTTATTTGGTGAAGGATTAATAATATCTGCAAAAGTTATTCTTATTCGTCTTCTCTTTTCTCTGGTTTCATCTGGTATCTGGTTATTTTGTGGAGGATTAATAATATCTGCAAAAGTTATTCCTATTCTTCTTCTCTTTTCTCTGATTTCATCTGGTGTCTGGTTATTTTGTGGAGGATTAATAATATCTGCAAAAGTTATTCTTATTCTTCTTCTCTTTTCTCTGATTTCATCTGTGTTGTGTCTAGTGAGGATTAATAATATCTGCAATGGCGTTGATCTTGGCTCAAGAGTACCTAAACAACCGCGACTCTGATGCAGGAATTAGACCGAATGTTAATGCTGATACAACAAGTAGAGAGAATGTTAATGCAAGAGAAGGAAAAGGGCCTCCTCGCTCTCAACTCACGGAAGGGACTCTCGTGCAGATCAGAGGATTCAAGATAAGGAGTGATGGTGTGCAAGGATTAGCTGTCCCCCTGAGCAGGGCGCTTCAGGAAGGATGCTTCTCCCCTTAGAGTTGAAGCGATGATGGGAAACTGGTTCCTTCTTTGAATGTACAGTCAAATTTATTCATTGTTTGGATTTGGTAACAAACATACATAACACTATTCCTCCTCCTATTCAGTTTTGTACAGTATTTTCATCTTTGTACAGCTGCAGTTGTGGGGTTTTTTCATCTTTGTACAGCTGCAGTTGTGGGATCTTTGAATGTACAGTCAAATTTATTCATTGTTTGGATTTGATAACAAACATACATAACACTATTCCTCCTCCTATTCAGTTTTGTACAGTATTTTCATCTTTGTACAGCTGCAGTTGTGGGGGTTTTTTTCATCTTTGTACAGCTGCAGTTGTGGGGTTTTATGTAAGCCTTTCTACAGTCACATATGAGAAATGGCACAGTTATGATACCTGGGCATTGGTGTGGGTAGCAGACTGTTTATTACACAGTATACTTTTGTACATGTTTATCTTATATTTATACATCATTCACTGATTCTTCTTAGATATGGTTATCTCATATTTATATATCATTCACTGATTCTTCTTATATATGGTTGAAAGGCAAATATCTGGAGTTTGCCATGAGTTGTTTAATTTATCAGCTTTGTGTTCAAAGTTCCTTTGTATGCTTTATGGAAAACTCCCTCACTTTTTGTTTTTGCAACGTGTTCTGAAATTGGTGAATGATTTACACAGCATGGTAATCACTAGATTTTTTGCAATGTGCTTTCAAGTTTCCTTGATCTCATTACAGAAATTTATTTGTTATTAGTATTTGGGAGGATTAAATTTCGAAATATGAAATTAATGAATAACTCTGGACTCCTAAAATGATATGTCATATTGCATCCTAATAGAAATCTTTCTTATCAAAATCAATCAAAAATTAAGAAGGTATTTTGATTTCTAAGAATATTTAGATAAAATCTATTTATTCATTCTCAAAATTATTTAGGAAAATTAAAGTTAAAAGAATACACAAGTTTTTACTATATTTCTTTTTAAGATATTGATTTTAAAGTAATATTAATTTTTTTATTTAATTTTATATAAAAAAACATCAAATTATACTTATTTTGTGACTTACACATAAAAACCCATTTCCAGTTTAAGTGGATAAAAGTCTCACAAATATGGGAAGGATAAATTGACTTAAATAATGTTAAGATAAGTGGGAAGTGCCTTAAGGATTATTGTTAAGATATATTCACTTAAATAATGTTAAGATAAATGGGAAGTATTATTGTTAAGATAATGTTATATTTGTATTGAATGATATTTCTATTTAAATATCATATTTATAGTATTTTTATTTTTGTGTAAATTTGGTAATTTCTTTTTATCTCTATATCTCTATATAGTAGTGTTTATGATATACTGACATATCAAGCCCCTCTCTTTCATACATATACACATATTTTTGTTTTTGTTTGTATCTATATTTGGCTAACATATAATATTACTATTGCTATTTGTAATAAGTGATATTTTTTTAAGCCAGCATATGATGATGGAAGATTTTCCCATATGATAACATCTCTACCATATTGGGTTGTAGACATGCCTTTTGATGCAACAAGATGTCTTTAATACTAGTCACAAATAGGGGTGATTATGTTTTCAAATGAAGATATGGATGAACAATTACAATAGGAGGAACTTTTCAACAAAGTAGTGGCTAAGGTGGTGCATATGTTTCGCTCAAGTCTCCGAAATAGATCACTAATAGATGAGAGATGCATTGACAAATATATTCAGGGTTGGGAAGAAAGTATTTATATTACAAAACATGGCATGGATATGAGAAGTTGGACATGGTACAAGATGATTAATTGTTGAACTTTGCCATATGCTAGTGGGAAAACTAATGCTTGATGAACTTGAGGAATAGGTTCACACAAGTTGTGACAATTTTCTGAAGTGCAAATGCTAGGTGACATAGTTATACAAATGAAGGGACCCTTAGCAATAACCCCTACAATCCCATGAAAGCCCATTTTAACCAAATAAGCCAATGTAGCAAAGAGGATATGAAACCATCTAGGGTTAGATAGTGTTAAGTGAAAACATGACCTTGAAGTTGCAATTAATACTAATAAGTATTAGGCTAATCAAATATTGTAATCAATTTTTACATTATCAACAAGTTGACTTAAGGAGTATTTAATCAAAGTTAACTTTGCCAAATGACTTATTGGATATAAGAATAAATGTAGATGAAGGTAGTGTGTTAGATGTGTTTGCATGATTGTGCCTCACTTATTTGTACTAATTTTGATCTAAAAATTGCTCCATTCTTTCAACAACGGGATATCCTCCTAATTTGTTAGGTTGTTTCCCACTATAAACTTTACTATCTTTTGGCATGGATGGTTACATTATGAGTTATTTGGTTATTGATATGAGTTTCTTTATTATTGTTTGATTAAGCTCTTTCTATTATGTGCTTAGATTATATTTAGTGATTTATCTTATACCTTCCAAAAATTAAAATGATTATTGTTATGTTCTATCTTTAGTCTTGTTTGTTTGATCAGAGATTCGCTAGTGGTTTTTTTGTTAGAGGAGGTTTTTTTATAGGTTGGGGTTGTTTTTAGATGCAACATGCACATCGGGTACCAACATGAAGACAAATGGAACTTTTGGGAGGTTATCAACTAAATTAAAGTGAAAAGGCATATTTTGACTACCATAGATTACCAACACTTATAGGACATGTGAGGATCACAATTCCTATTTCCCATATTTAATTGATGATTTTTTTTACTTCAAGAGCTTTGTGGAACCACGCCTTTTGGACAGTAACTCCAAGATAACTGGTATTAAAGGATGAAAGGTATTCAAATTCTCACTCATTGATGGAAGGTTAGTCATGAAATATAGAGACTTGATTAAGGATGAAAATAGTTCACCTCCTATTAATATCTAGCACTATTTTCCTATTGGCAACCCAAATGTAGTGTTCCTTAACCCTTAGACTTGAAACACAAACTATGTATACATAGATTACAAATGCATAAACCTAGATACAAGAGACAAACAAGATGAAATATGTGAAGCACACCCTTGTATAAGAAGAAAAAAACTAATGTTCACTTGCCTCTTAAGGTAGGTTAAACTTTCACTGATCAAAGCTCAAAATAAAACAATACTTGACAAAATATTCCATAGCCTCCTAGCTCTTTAAATGGATTCTCAATAACAAAACCCTAACTACTTGTGGTCCCATCATTAATGAGTACCAACTACTTAGTAAGCCTTATTTAATAAAGAAAACCCCTTTGCATTAAATAACTATCCACTACTATCGAATGGGACTTATTTAAAGAAGATGGTTGCATGCATTAGTTGAATAACTCATTGTTAGCCTAAAGTAGAGAGGTTAGGGTAGGAACCTAATATGCCCTTCCCCTTCAAAACCAGTGTTGTCCTCAATGCTTGAGGTGAATAAATTGTTGTGGAGTCATTGTTAGTTCCCATGTGGCATATTTAGGTTGCATATATTTCCATTGGATTACTACTTCTCAGACTATGCTCTAGGACAATTGACGCTCTCTAGTATCCAATATTGTTTCTGGTTGGAGCAAAATGCAGTCTTCTTCATCAAGTTATAGTAAGGTATTTTGCACCTTGCAATTCAATCATGTGGCCTTCTTCAAAAAAGACAAAGAAAGATTGGATGACTCTTGGAGTGGGCTAGAAGAGTTATCTTGTAGGCCACTTGTCCAATGTGTTGGACGATCTTATAGAGTGAATCTAAATTTGATGTTAGTTTCTCATGG
Source organism: Picea glauca (assembly GCA_000966675.3). Lineage (NCBI taxonomy): Eukaryota > Viridiplantae > Streptophyta > Pinopsida > Pinales > Pinaceae > Picea > Picea glauca. The sequence continues at coordinate 177,618 of JZKD02S0220331.1, read as the reverse complement.
ATTTTATATTTGAGTGATGTTTTCTTATAGGGTTTAATGCAAAGAAACACTCGATCCCCTTCTGCAAAAGAATTCTCTAAGTGATGTCAGTTATCTTGTTCTTTCAATTTATTTTGATCCATAACCAAATTATCCTTAAGTGTGTAGAGAATGGCTTCTATAGAGTGAAGTGTTTTATCCATTGTATGAACCTAAGAGGTGTCTAGTAAATAGGAAGTCATTGACAAGGGTTGTTGGCCATATATAGATTCTTATGATGTCATTTTGGTAACTCTGTGATAAGTGGTATTGTACCACCATTCTACAAGGGGAAGCGGTTGTGCCCATTGGTGTGGCTTTTTAGAAGTGAAGAATTGTAAATAGGTTTGTAAGCCCTTGTTCACCACATCAATTTGACCATGAATTTGGAGATGCCATGCAATACTCATGTGTAACTGGGTACCTTGCATTTTAAATAGCTCTTGTCAATTTTTCTAGTGAATAAGGGGTCTTCATCTGAGACAATGGAAGTGGACATCCCATGTAACTTTAAAATCTAATCTGTGATGACTTGGGCAACTAAGGAGGGGATAAATTGATGCAATAAGGCATAAAAATAAGCATATTTGGAATTATAGTTGACTACCACCATGATAATTGATTTGTTACCATATCTTGGGAGTCCCATTATAAAAACTATAGAGATGTCAGTTTGCAGACGTGTCGGGATCAATAGTGGTTCAAATTCCCCTATCATCTTCATTGTATCACCCTTGTTTCTTTGGAAAGTGTCACTAACTGCTATAAAATATTGGATGTATATTTTCATGCCTTCCCAAAAGAATAAGCACTTAGCTCTTTCATAGGTTTTATGAAAGCTAAAGTGACCCTTTGTAGGTGATGAATGCAACTCCTCTAAAACCCCTTGTTTTAAGGTAGAATTATTTACCATAACAATGTACCCTTTATACCTCAATGTATCTTGTTTCCATGTATACCATTGAGGAGGGTTGGGATCTTCTTGAAGATATTGAATGAGTTCAACTATAATTGCATTTTCGATCCATTCTTGACAAGCTTTATCAAGCCAACTTGAAATGGGTAAGTATAAGGCAACGAGGGATACACCTGTTAGAAAATTAAGTGTTCTCGTTTCACCATAGACAATATAGCAATATTGTCACCCAACCATAGGTCGAAGCCACCCCCGAGCACCTTAACCTTGACAAAGAGAATAATTTTGGAATAAAACCCTAGAACCAATAGCCAATCAAGGTAGTGTACCTCTCTATAGGGCTAGTGCACCAAGCAAGAATAACCAAAATCCAAGCAGAAAGTCCAAACCATAACCAAGAGAAAGTCCAAGCCAAAACTGAAATTTTCCGGTTGTAGCAGCTGTAGCTACAACTCCTTTCCAAACTTACGCACCACTGGCTTTATGCAGTTATGAGAGGTGAGGTGACAAATGAGCTCTAGTTCCCTCTTGTTTATATTCCTCCAAGTGAACTAGCTGGATCGACGTCTACTTCTGGAGGCTAATAACTCTATAATAACTATCCTCTTGAGTCGACTTTCCTCCTAGGGTTATTATCCAACCTTTTAGGGTTTATCTTTCTTTCTGGAATATTCTAGTCTCGTCAGGGTTACATGTAGAGGTTAATACCTCCCACAAATACCATAATATCAACACCACCCTCCTTGAATTGCTTGGATAAAGCATTAGCCACCACATTTTATATACCCTTCTTATATACAATCTCATAATCATACCCCAACATCTAGTGAAACACTTATGTTTCTTTGGTGATGATAACCTTTCTTCTAGAAAATACTTCAGACGATGATGGTCGATTTTAATCTAGAAGTTCTTCCCCGTGAGATATGCGTGTCAGGTATCAATTGCATGAAGGATGGCCATCATCACTTTCTCATATGTGGATTTACCCAAAATCCAATCACATAAATTCTTACTGGTGAATGCCAAGGGAAGACTTTCTTGCATCAAAACCACTCCAAGACCTTTTCCCTAGGCATCACATTCCAAGTCAAAAGTATTAGTAAAATATGACACTATTAACATTGGAGTAGAGAACATGGCATCTTTTAAAGCTAAGAAATCTTGCTCGACTACCTCACTCCATACAAAGGCATTCTTTTTTAATAGTCAAGTTAAGGGAGCGAAATTTTTTCCATAATTTTTCACAAGCTTCACATAGTAGCCTACAAGTCCTAAGAACCCATACAATCTCTTTAGGGTCTTAGAGTGGGGCAAATCATGCATAGCCACAAATTTCATGGGATCTACTCATACTCCATCTTGACTTAAAATGTGACCCATGTATTCAAAGTCTCAAACCCAAAAATCACATTTGGAATGTTTGAGGAATAACTAGTAGCCCCATAGGAGTTGCAAGGATCTATCGACATGCTCTATCTGGGATTCCTAGGTTTTGTTATAGATTAAGATATCGTCAAACAATACTCGCACAAAATTGTGTAGGAAGGGTTGTAAAAAAAAATCATAAGGCTCTCGAGAGTGGCTGGAGCATTGCAAAGGCCAAAGGGCTTCACTAAAAAATCATAATGACCTTCATGTGTGTGGAAAGTTATATTTGGGGTGTCTACCTCTTTCATCTATATTTGGTGGTATTCACAATGAAGGTCGAGTTTAGTGAAAAACTTGGCTCCATGAATTTCATCCAAGAGAGCATCAATAACTGTGATGGGAAATTTATCCTTGATGGTCAACTCAATGAGAGACTAGAAATAGAGAAGCATGTGCCAATTGCCTTCCTTATTTAATACCATGACCACTAGTGATGAGTAAGGGCTAGTATTGGCATGTGTAACTCTAACCTCCAACAAATATTGTATGATATTCTCTATTTCATTCTTACGTGCAAAAGGGTTCCTATAAGGGTACATATTGAGTGGTTGACTACCTATAATTAGGGGAATACCATGGACATGCTCCCCACATGAAGTTAGCAAACGTTTGGGTGCTTTGAATACATGTTGATGTTTAGAGAGGACTAGTTATAAATTAGGGTGAATCACTGATGGGGAGGTGCCCACTACTTGTATGACATTGAATTATGCAATAATGTTTGGGTGTCATTTCTTTAGTAACTTCTCCATGTAATTTTAGGGGAATTGAATGTAATCCCCTTGAGGGTATGTTAATGCCCTTCCTTAGTGAATATAATGTATAAATACTTGAAATCCATGGTGACAAATTCCAAATGCATAACCATTATTCCTTGAGAACTACATCACAACCACCCATTTAAATAAAAATCATGTGAGATTTGAGATGATACCCACCCATTTGAAGTTTCACATTTCACATCAGCCACCACATTTCCTCATAACCCCATTGGCTATCATAATTTAAAATTTAGGTATGGCATGGACATAACAATGGGTTTCATTGGCCACTCTCTTATAAATAAAATTGTGGGTGGTGTTGCTATAAATAAAAAATATCACTTTGTGGTGCTTGATGTAACCAATCAACTTGAAAGTTTGGGGTGAAGAAAAAACTTGATAAGGCATGGAGAGAAATGTTGGGTTCCTTGCAATGATATTTTAAGGTGGTTTCATCTTCCATGGGAAGGGTTGTTCATCCAATGCTAGTTCAAAGGTGTCTTCAACTAGGATGCCTTTTGAGTGGTATTGTAGGGATACATATAATCGACCTTATTTTTATTATCTACATGTGTGCCCTTTGAAATACAACACATCAAAATTATAGCAAAGTATAAGGCACTGACATTCTACAATCTCTTCCTGAGAGAAATTTTGGTTTATCAATGGCTATTAAGTGGAGGGGCACAAAGTAGTTGCCACATGAGCACTAGTGTAAGTAGTGAATGAAGGTATTTTTACTTGGGCATTCATCACCATCTTGGAATTTTTAGCTTTTTCACAAGTTTCCAATCATGTGGCTAGGCATTGCATCATGACTTGTGCTCTAATTTCCTCCTTGAGACCACCGGTGAAACATTACTTAAGAAAGGAATTGGATAGGCCCTCAGTGTGAATTACCAATTTCTCAAAGGATGCAATGAATAGAATAATTGTGCCCATTTGGAATAATTTTGTTAGTTGTCTCAGATAGGGAGCTCTCATTCAAACGAGCGTAAATGACCTTCACAAACTCTATCCAAGAAATCTAGCCTCCAAAATATTTCTTATACCATTGCCACCATTGAAAATGCTCTGAATCCAAATATAAGACCCCCACTTTGAGGTTTTGTAGGTCATAATGCCATGGAGAGAGAAATAGTGTTCCATTTGGGTAACCCAACTTGATGGATCAGAACCATCAAAATTTTGCATGTCCACTTTTGGAAAGTGGTGCCATGAATTATGATCGTGAAAGAGTGTATGGTGACTTTGGTATCCCTGAAAGAATGTATTAAGGTGCATCTTTTCAACTACTAAAAATTCCCCTATGGGTGGATCAGTGTAGGTTTTTATCCCCTTGTCTTTTTTGGAGCCCAATAACAATCTTATCCATCTTTGAGTTCTTCCTTCTAGTTATCAAGTTGGTGGGACATATGTTGGGCAACCTATGAAGAGATTTCAACACTATAATGATGTTAGGATATTTAGACACTTAGGATTTAGTAAGATCTACTTGGTCTATTGTGTCGTTAGGTTTTCTAGTGTGTTTCTTTAGTATGCATTAGTATGCATTTGTAGTTAGGAAATCTGACGGTCACGATATGTTCCTGAAATAGAGTGATCTGACGGTTCATACTCTCCTCGATCTTAACAACCATTGATCCATGGCTTAACACCCGATTGGTCCATGATCTCTAGTTAAAGAGCATGGAGGGTCATTTGTTGATGATCGATTGTGAGAAAATCTCTTGTAAAATCTCTCTGTAATATTTTTCTTTGCATTAATAAATTGCTCCAAGTGGCCGCGTTGGCTGAGGCCGTGGATGTTTCCCCATAGGGGTTTTACCACGTGAAAACATCGGTGTGTTGATATTTGATCTAGTTATGTGAGTGGTTACTGAAGGTGTTCGTCCTCTTTTGGAATACTCGTGTTTTCGAACATGGTATCAGAGCCTGTTTGAAGATTTACTCCTGTTGTAGATCAAGATCGTGAAGTCGAGTTGCCTCATCTCCATTTTCTATCTCTTTTGTACATTTCTAGGCTGAGAGGATTGCTCCATTGCGTCCGGAGCACTTGTTTCATTAAGGAATACTTTTCATTTGACTCGAAAAGGTTTCTGTTTTCCCAATATACAACCATTACAGTCAGATCCAGAGGTATAAAGTTTGAATACACATTTTTTAATTTTTTTGCATAGAAGTTTTTTGGGTTTTATTTTGGTTTTGTATTTTTTTATTTTCAGGTTGCTACTCTTTTAGATCTGCATATTCTCTTTGCCCTGCGCCCTATGCGATCTCGGAAAATCAGAAACAGATAGGAAAAGGTGCATCTTCCGGGTAAGCTAACTGAGATCTAACCCTTGTTGTCGTCGAGAAGCGAAATTTTTTTCTTGTGTGAAAAGAGTTTTTTTTTTAGCACGGACAACAACAACAACAACAACAACCCCAATCCTCCTTTTGAACATTACAATATGTTTTGCTAGACCATTTGGTTAAAATTTGCCTTATTAAGTAAGAGGTTTGAGTTCAAGTCTCTCTTTTGTTACATTTTTTGAAAAAGTTATGCAAAAATTGTAAAGTGTATTTCACTTCAAGTATAAAAGTGAATCACTATAAGTAGCTTTAATATTTCATTTTAGAGTTATTTCGCATGAAACCTTTTTGTTATAAGGTAATTTCATTATAAAAGTGATCCCCACTTCTCTTTATAAAAGTGGGTCACTTCATAAAGCAGCTTACACTATCACGTGGTCATTTGGTTATCGTTTATGCCTTTTTTTAAAAGGGCATAACTCTCACATTGGAAGTTCAATTTCAGTGCCGTTTTTTTTTTAAACCGCATAACTTTTCGAGCTCTTTCCATCCAGATCATCAGTTTCAGTTTTTAAATCCACATTATCTGCATATTTAATATGGCTTCTACAAGTACTCTCTTGCTTACCAGCAACAACTACTTCCAATGGAAATCTCATATGGAAGATTTATTAAGAAGTAAAGGCTTGTACCGAATTACCTTGGGAAAGGAAAAAGCACTCACTGATGCTGATAAGAAAGCCAAGTGGGATAATAGGAATGACGAAGCACGTGGACTAATCAGAATTTCCATTTCTCCTGATTTAAGGTACCACATCCAAGACATTGATGACCCCGAAGAAGCTTGAGAAAAGATTGAATCTGTGTTTGGTAAGCTCAATATTATTCAAGCACAACAATTAGAAAATCAAATACTGACCTTCAGTCTAAGTGATTTTTCTTGCCTTGGAGACTATCTATCTAGGTTTAAAACACTCAAAATTTTATGTGAAGAATGTAAGATAAAGATAGAGGAAGAGCGTTGCATCTATCTTATTCTTTCTAAGCTAGGTAGTGCATATTATGTGTTTGTATCTACCTTTTATGCCATGAGAGAGGCTCTAGGGGAAGAAGCTTATGAAAAACCCACTCTTGAGTCCTTTTGTGCTTCTTTGATTCGAGAGGACGATAATCTTGTACAATTTGGAGTGATCAACACTACAGGTCCCTCCAACAAAGCCTTAGTTGCCCAGCAGAAAGATAAACCCAAGTATCCCAAGAAGCAACATCCTAGCTACAACAAAAAACAACATAAGGGTCCCAAACCTGCTCAGACAGCTTCAACTCCTACTAGTGACAAAGGAGAAAAATATAAAAGTAAGAATACTAACAGACATTGCAACTTTTGTGATAAAGATGGTCATGATGAGTCCAAATGTTTCAAGAAGATGGCAGCTTTAGAAGCAGCGATGAAGAAGCACAACATCAATATTGATTCTACTTCTTCCTCTCACAACCATGCACTTTCTACTTCGGGTTTCTCCTTCAATGCAAATTCTACTTCTACTACTTCTTCTTCTGATGAGTGGCTTATTGATTCAGGAGCATCTTATCATATGGCTAAGGATAAAACCATATTTTCTACTCTCAATGAATGTAACACCAAGAAAATATTTGTTTGTGATGATAGATCTCTTAGTGTTATAGGATCTGGAACAGTTCAAGTAGATAATGGTCATTTCAATGATGTATTATGTGT